>JBAWJQ010003948.1:0-154039 GCA_037783105.1 Bactrocera zonata
AGCTCAATGTCAAGCCTTACAAGTTCTAAAAGGCCCATGATCTCACACCGAAGCAGCAACAAGTAAGACTTGAGAGAGCGAAGCAGTTGCAATTGAGCAATTCGTAAACTCTCAAAATGTTAGGGTTTACTTGACCGACCGTTCATACGAGTATCTAATCCGCCACAAATAATGGTTTGGACCGCTGTCACTGCAGATGGGCGCTCCTCAGTTGTTTTCATCGAGTCTGGCGTCAATAGTAAATGTGACATATTATCGGGAAAGTGTTCTGGAGGCTGCTTTGAAGCCGTAAGCAAACAAACATTTCGGTCGCAAACCATGGACGTTTCAACAAGACTCAGCACCGTCTCACAAAGCGCGAGTGAACCAAAAATGGCTGAAAAACAACGTTCCGAACTTCATTGCGACCACACAATGGCTCTCGAATTCACCAGATGGATTATTCTCTATGGGCCATTTTGGAGAGCAAGGTTCAAAGTAAAAAATACACCAGTCTCGAGATGCTGAAGAAAGCCATTGTCCGTGAGTGGGCCAAAATACCGGCAAGGTACAATCGGGCCGATTTTTGACCGCCTCAAGGCCATAGATAAGGCAAAAGGTGGTCATATCAAGCAAAAGTGAATTGAGTGAATTTGTGATTATTTTCATACATTTTGTACTTTAAAATAAATAAAAATAATTTCCCAAACCGAATTTATGGCTTTTTTAATTGGTTAAGTATTAGGCTGTGCTCCTCTACGGCCTAACTGCCAAAAATCAAAAATCGGGCCGTCTGAAGTAAACACCAGAATTCGACCAGCTGTGGCGAATAAGAGAGGAACTGTATTGCAACAGGGTAACGCCCAGCCAAACATTTGGATAGTGACTCGCCAGGAACTACAAAAACTTGGGTGAGAGGTTCTTATGCAACCAACATTCAGACCGGATTTAGCAGCAATGGTTACTACCTGTTCCTGTCTATGAATTACATCGAGATCTTAAGAGCTGAAGTGGCGCGACCTTCCCAGCGACATCGCTCCGCTCTATCGCCAAATTTTGTTCAGCGATGAGGCTCAGGCTTTGCGTATGTAAACAAGCAAAATTACCGCATTTGGAATTACGTCCAACTTGAAGAGATTCAAACTGACATTTCATTCAGAAAAGTAACGATTTGATGTGGTTTGTAGCCCGACAAGAGACAAGAATCAATGGATTTATTGAGAGAACAACAGAACGACGATTGGCCACCAAAATCGTGTAATATCATACTGTTAGACTTTTTCCAGTGAGGATATGTAAAGTATAAAGTCTATGAGGACAATCCCGCTTTGATACTGGCCTTAGAGCATAACTGCAAATTATTACAACACAAAACGCGTCACTTTACTGTAATTGCTATGACAATATTTGCAAATACCATTTAGGTTGTGCCAAAAGTAGGAAGTTTAGAAACAAAAAAATTAAATTCTCAGCTATTCAGTGACAATTATGGAAATTATTTACACATACATAGGAGTATAGAGAATTTCATAGTTCAAATAAGAACTGGCAAATATTTATTTTTAGTATTTATTTATAATTACACAGTCAAGTGGCAGTGTTTATGGTGTTTAAGCTTTCTAATTGTTTTTCTAGAAGTTGTTAACAACTTGTGCGGTAATTAAAAGGAATATTGACGTAATTTTATGATTTCAAAGCTGCTTTTGACATCACGCAAAATACGTACGGCTGTGTAAACTGACAATACGAAAAGCTCTACCAGGATCGGGAAGGATCTCTTCAAGGCTTCAGACAAGGCGACTCCCTATCGTGAAGCTACCACCAGAATTAAGCCTCCGGTCAGTTGGGGTTTCATACTGCTCTGCATTCTCAAAAATACTATGGAGCCGTTCGCGTTCAAATCGATGCCTATGAATTGAATTTTTATGCATGGCAATGCTCCAAAGCACGCAGCTAAAAATGTAAAGAATTGCTCTCACGGATGTATAACCCAATGAAAATTTATGGAGCAATGCTAAGAAAAAATTTAAAAATGCTGAAGAACTTTAAACTTTAATTTAGGAGGCATGGTACGCAATTCTACAAAATAGGTGCCAGAAGTTAGTGGAGAGCTTGCCCCAACGAGGTTAGGCAATTTTGAAAAATTATGAGCACACTACAAAGTATTAACGTTGTAAGTGCTTAAAAATGCTTACCTTCCAATAACTGCCTTAGTTCTTTAGTCGCCGCTTCTTTATTTTCTGGCGTTTCGCGTAACTCCCTTAGAGCCACTTCCTTGGCACGTTCTGTGGGTTCGCCCAATTCAAATTGAAGCGTATACTCGCCCAATTGTACGGAGGGCAATTCGGTAACCTCGGAAAGCATTGTTGGGATCCCTGAAAAATAAAAGAAGAATTTAGCAATGAATTCGAATTACTATTTGCTATTATTGTAGAACCATATTGAATATTAATTTTACGTTCTCCGAAATCGAAGTCATCGTATTATGATCTGACTTGTTTAGGTGTGTGGTCCCAGCGAAATCGGCGAAAATTGCAAAACCGATGAGCAGAGAAAGTTCTCTTTCCCCAATTTCATCAGATTGAGAACGAGTGTTCGATCTATAGACCTTCCTCTGAACCAGTACTTCTGCGGCTGCTAGATTCTAATCCAGAATGGAATGGAAAATATCTAAGGCTACTACTTGCTCTTAGCATGGTTCATCTCACCAAAATTGTAAAGCCTGTGCCTGGCCATTGTCTAAATAGGCTAGACTACATATTTTGCAAATGTTGGATGGAGGAAAGCGAGGTGACATCATCTAGATATTTCTCAACCGTCCAGCTTTTGGGAGACTGAGGTTCGAACATTTCGGAAGACACATTTTCGTGAACATAACAAAGTGGCTGGAATTGATATTCTCCTTATCAAATTTGTGGTAAGCTCAAAACGCTTCGTCGATCCATAAGTTTCCAGTAATATCTGGAATTTTGAGATTCACAAAGGACTGGCATTCTCAACAAATCCAGAAAACAGGACTTTTGGTTGAAATTAGACAAAAAAATTTTAGGTTTATGAGGAGATATATAGGTCATGAGTTGGCTAGAATATAATTGTACAAAAATGAGACAAGTCTCAGTTTGTTTATAATTGCAATAAAAAGGTTCTCGGATGAACTGACTGATATCGCGAGATATTTGATATGTCGGGGTCGATTCTGAATAAATTGGAGTTTAACCTGCTATATATTCAGAATGAAGCTGTGCAAGGGTCACTATCGATTCTCGCAGCTACTGAAGCTCTTCGTCTTCAATGGGTGGTGGTTTGACTCCAGGTAAGCATTCACTGAGAGGGAGTCTGTGAAGTTGTTTATGACTCCACTGTGAATGGTGGTCAATACAGACTTTTGCTGCTGTCCTCATAAAGTTCTCAAAAGTTTGGCATGACATCTCATACGATATTCGCTGTTACAATCGTAAACTCGAACAAATTTATGACAGAATTTTTCCCGCGAACACTGAATGGGAGCCAAATTACTTTTCAAATTGTTTCATGGTTAGTGGATTCTGTATAACCTTCTGATTTAAACTGGAAACTTATGAAAAGGTGATTAAAACTCTTTAAACGTCATAATTAAGGAAATCTTGATATACGACTATTTATAAGCCAATATTTTCAGTGTATTGCTTAAGGCCCGACTAAAATTTTAAATTTGTCTCTAAATTGGGGTACAGTCGTTTCTTAGTTGAACTATTCATGTCTCTCTCAGCAAAAATCATGCTATGTCATCACTTAATGTTAGCCCTTTTGACACTGCCGCTGGGTCAAACTGGTTTCCATCTTACTTCACCAATCTTGTTAACTTGAACATGACACAGAGTCAGTTGAAAAAAAAAAACATTTGAACTTTGCGCAGCTAATTAAACTTATGAAAGAGTCTACTTAATATGTTTGTGCAAAGCCAACAAACTATTAAAGTGAGTACACAGAAATTAAGGTCATCTGAGGGCTTTCATGCACACATGTTAGATGACTGAGCTAATATGAGTAATTTCGGTATGAAATATAAAAAGAAGATGGCGAGTATAGTGCGATAATGTCTCACATGTAATTTATGGAGTGAGTTTGTAAAAAACGAGACAAATAAATTAAAAACACTATCAGTACCGAGTTTGATTGAGAGCAACTTCAACAGTTTGATTTGATAATGTGGTGACTAATTGGTTTAATTTGCGAATTGTGGTCGGGAGTAACCTGGTTGTAGTCATTCATTTGAAGTATGTATTAATAAATTAAATATTAATGACGTTTCTAGACATAATTTCAACATTAAATTTTAAGTCTCTAATAATTTTTAGAGCTTCCTTCACTGGAGAACAAAAACGAAAGGAGAATAGAATTCTCAACGTCGGAAACTGGATACTTTTCAGTAGTATTTCAAGTGGTGGCTCGAGTGGAGATTTATACCTAACCAAACCAAAATCTATTTTACTATTTGAGCCGGTCGAATGGCAACCAAAATCGTGTGATATCACACCGTTAGACTATTTTATTTGAGGATATGTAAATCTAAGGTATATGAGGAAAATTCCGCTTCGATTCAAGTCTTGGAGCAAAACATCGTCATTGGACAGTTGCCGGTCGAAATGCTGGAATGCGTCTTCGAAAATTGAACTGGAATGGAATGAAAAACATAATCTTCAAAAAATAAATGTTCTTCCCAATATAATTGTAATTTCTTTGTTTTTTCTTTAAACAAGTAGGGATCTTCGAAATGTATCACTCTTTGATAATTTCTTGCCACAACCTTAAATATGTGTATGTTTTAACTTGTTAATGCCAAAAAGAGATAAAATTTCGAAAAAAATTTGATAGAGTTAAAAATAAATTTTCGAAACAGTGTTCTCAACAGTCAACTAAACGGTACAATTCGAGTTTTATGCACATTTTGTTAATATCTTCAAACCGGAACTAGGCTATTTAAACTGCGCGCGCACATCGAATCAATAAACATTTTTGTCCTAGATTGGTTCAACCAATTATCGTGTGAAGTATGATCTCCCTATGCAAATTAGTGGGTGTTTGGCAGAGGTTTATTTACGAAGCGGAAAGTTTGGCTGGCGATTTTTATCCAGGAAAAAATTTAATTACAGCTAAAAAATCTTTAGAAATGTTGTAAAAATGTTTTTAGGCGCCTACTTTATCATGAAGACAAATGGTTGAATGGAACAAAGTATTCAGGGAAAGTCGAGAAGTCATCCAAAAACCTTCTCCGAATCGTTCTTACATTCCTGTTAATGACGATTAAAAGAGGAAAAAATATCGAAAAAGTTAAATAAATAGTGCTTGAAAATTGTCGTGTTGCCATAATAAGACGATACTTTTCGTCTATGGATCGTCTCAACACATTTTTGTTAATGTTTTGAGTGTGAAGCGTGTCTATGCTACGACTCATGCCCTAATACTAGAATCTTTTGCAAAACGACGTCGAGTAGAAAGTTGCATAACAATCTCGCTGAGGCCCGTCATTCATGAAACGCATCATTACTGTGGACGAGACGTTCAAGAAAAAAGCCAAAACCGAAAAAACAAAATTCGCTGAAGTTATTTTTACCCAGTTGCGGAATTGGATTAACGGCTTAGTAACCTATGTATATTTCGAAGGCGATAATATTGCGTAGTCGAAAAAGTCTTTTTTTATTTTGTCAATAGTTGTCGTTGCAGTCGTATATCTCAAGTGCTACCAATCTCATTGTGTCATACCATATAGTGTTGGAAAGGTGAGACTTTAAGCTTCATTTAACCAAAAAAAATTAAATTCGGTGAACTTGAAAAAAGTTACAGCTAATGAAGCAATTCGTTATATTTTGAAATTTTTGTATACAAAAGGGAAGAATGCCACGCAAGCCACCAATGAAATTTGTGAAGTTTACGGAGACGATGCTGTAACAGTTCGTGTAGCACAACAATAGTTCGCTCGCTTCCGTTCTGGAAATTTCGATGTGAAAGATGAACAATGCTCTGGTCGACCTATCGCTGAAACAGTCAACGAAATTATAGAAAACCAGGACCGTCACATAAACAGCCATGACATCGCTAAGGAACTTAACATTCATCATCAACGATTTTGACCCATTTAAAAAGGCTGGCTACAAAAAGAAACTCGATGTTTGGAAACCACATAAATTGTCTGTGAAAAATTTAATAGACCGAATTAACATCTGCGATTTTTTACTGATACGAAATGAAATCGAACCATTCCTGAAGCGAATGGTAAAAGGTGATGAAAAGTTGATCAAATACGATAGTAATGTGCGAAAAAGGTCATTATCCAAACGTGTTGAAGCTCAACAAATGGTTGCAAGGCCAGAACCGACGCCTCGAAAGGTTATGCTGATGTTTGGTAGGATTCGAAAAGAATCATCGACTATGAGCTGCTCCAGGATGGTCGAACGATTGATTCTACATTTTACTGTCAACAACTGATGAGATTGAAGCAAGCAATTGAAAAAAGTGGTTAGAACTGATCAACATAAAGAGCTTCGTCTTCCATTAGAACAACACTAGACCACACACATCTTCGATGACTCTGCAAAATCTGCGAGAGCTTGGCTGGGAAGTTTTGATGCATCCACCATATAGCCCTTACCTTGCACCATCGGACTTCCTTAACGGAGTAAAGTTGGCTTCAAGAGAAGTCTGTGAAAATTACTTGTTGCAGTTTTTCGGCGAGAAACCAGAAGTATGGACTGATGGAATAATGTTTCTAGCGGAAAAATGGTAAAAAGTGTTCGACCAAAATGGTGCATATTTGGTTCATTAATGTTCATTATAAGTATACAAATAAATAAGTTGAATTTTGACTAGCAACACGAAAATACTTTTTCGACTACCCAATAAATATTTGTATTCAAATACTTGAACATTCATGTTTTTTTGTTATTTTTCTTTGTCAGTTCGGATAAAACATATTTTTTTATATTACCTTGCACAAAAATATTTTGTGTTAAAAAATTTGTTCAATGAAGTTTAATAATAACAAATATGTTCTATGGACGTTTTGTACAATACATACATTCTTGTAGCATGATATTTATAATTCCAGTGCGATAAAATGTTTAACCTTCGGAAAATCTGTTGGGTTAATTAATAACTTTCTAAGCACCGAACGAGTTAATTACCAATCTATATACACAACGTGTTGCTAATATGCTTTGCTCACTTAATATATTCATACATATATAATTTAATATTATAATTGCGGATATAAAAATTAATTTCGAGTAAAACCCTTCACAAACCATATACACTAGTTTTTTACCGCACGATATCAGGGTTGACAATTTGTTCAACAGTTAATCAGTTAATTGCACAATTACTTACTCATTTTGCTGTATTTTAATGATTATTACTTGTTGCTGCTTTTTCCGTGTTTTTTTTAAATTATTTTATTTAATCACTGTAATTGCAAATTAATTGTTTATGGATAAAATATGGCTGAGTTTAATTGCGCATTAAATATATATATTTTCTATGTATTTATGCTAAATGCGTTAAAACGGTTTTTTTTTAGTTTCATAATTATTTATTTATATATACATGTATGTATTCATTATTTATTTAAACTTTTTGCAACACTGAAAAAAATTGCGTAAATTGCGGAGAAAAAGTAAGGGTGCCACTAATTGGGTTGATATTAATATTATTATGTTTAATGAAGCACATTTTCTATGTACTGAACTTTCAAGTGTTTCGCTCTCTAGCAGCGGTACAAATGATTGCCTTTTTGCTAGTTATTTATATGGAATTTCCCAGCTTTGGCTAACAAATGCCAACCTTGACATTGGAAAGAAACAGATACAACTTGGCGAAGGCGCCGTCTAAAATAGTAAAAAAAAAGAATAGCAAACCAGTAATAACAATAAAATCGCAAACAAACTTGAACTCGCACACGAATTGTAAATTCATAAAATTCGCATTATATTCGCATTATTTATGACACTCTTAAAATGTTTGAAGTATCGGTGTGCTGGTGGGCTACCTTATTGCTTTTATGATAATAAGCTGAAGTGGTGCAATTGCTGGTCTATAAAAGGTCTATTTTTTTAATTTTATGTAGATTTAATTACACTGGCTAACAAATTATTATCTTTGGCTGACCTTTTACCGAAAATATCGGTCAATATGATTTTGAAATTCGGTGAGAATATTTTTATGGCAACATATTAAATCGAGTGAAAACTTGTTTGAGACCCCATATAACTATTATACGAATTTTTGAACAATACTTGACTTATCTCTTATATTATTGTTCAATATGTGAGGTATCTTATGAAACTCAGAGTGCACCCATTTATGATAATCTATAATACTGAAACTGGATAAAATCGAAACTTTTTCTTATTTTTGATAAACTGAATTTTTTAAACTAATTTTAAAAATAATTTTCAGAATTTAATTTTATTTCATGAATTTACACTAATCAACTTATACTAATTTTTTTTGTTTAATTTTAACAAGAACTGATATTTTTAACACTCTTTTAAGTTTTTAGTAGACTGAACTTTTCCTAATTTATTTAAAATTAATTGTTAGAGTTTTCTTTTCTTAATAAAATTACACTACTCAACATATGCCCTGTTTTTTAAATTTTTTTTTTTTTTTTTTGATTTTGTGACAATCTTTTAAATTACATAATTATTGTAAAATTTACACAAAAATTTTAGTTTCCTTAATGAACTTACACTAGGCAACATATGCCCTTTGATTCACACAAAAATTCCATTACACAAGTCAACATATTCGATGTAATATTAATTGTAAAAAAAAAGTAAACGATACTAGAAACCTCGTCTTTTCTTTACTAATTTTAAATATTAATTATAATAATATAGTTAACTGTAGATTTGAGGTACACTAATCAGCAAAGTCGTTATTTTTTTTAATTAAAATAAAAAATGCGTTTTTTAATATTGGTTTTGGATTGTATAATTTCTAAAATTATACATTGTAAAATTAACACTCAAATTCATTACACCAGTCAATATATTTGATTTGATTTTAACTAAATTAAAACTTCGTTTTTCTTGTACTATTTTTCAAAATGATTATTATAGTATTAAATGTGAAATTCAGGCACACTAGTCAACATACTGCATATTTTTTTATTAATTTTAAAAAACATTGCACTTTTTAACAATTATTCCTTTTTAGATTCAACAAGTTTTAAAATTAATTAAGTATTGTAACATATTCGACTTCATTTTAATTTTAAGGGGGGAGCCTACTTTAGAGGCTTCAAAAAATCTATATTTTTAAGGATTTTTTTTTGGAAAGGAAAGAAATGTCTGATTGAAATTAAACTTTTAGGATTTATTTTTATATATTTGGAGAGTCTTCTCAAATTTTTTTATTATTATACATTAGATATTCTTCATGTTTGAAGAAATTTACGGAGGCGCCTCGAGTGTGCAATTTCTGTGTGGCGGGCAAGATGCAGGCCGCAATTTTCATCTGAGACAAAAAAATAAAAGAAATTTAATTTTCAATAGTGTAATTCCTAGGTGAACCAAGAAAATTCAACAAAAAATGAAAAATTTAACAATTTTTCGCAGATTAAAAAAAAAAAATGCATTTAAAAAACCAAAAAAAATTTACTTTAAATCGTTTAAAACCCGAATTAATGTTAACTTTTTTAAGGTATTTTAGGTTCACCTAGAAGAGAATTTAATTCCAAATACAACGCATTTTGATTCTTTTTGATAGGACGTTTACTTTTTTTCCTATCTTGCCCGCCAATTCAGTAAAATCGTAAAAATGAAAAACCGAGTAAAGTTTTCGCTTTCTGCTCAATCGCTCATATATCTACTAGACGCTCGGTCACTACTTTCCTTCTAGCTTCGAAAATATTTCGAATTTCCATTTATAACTTTGGGGACATATTCTTAGATGTTTTTTAAAGATATTTAAGCAAAAAAAAAAAAAATCCATGTTTTTAAGCTTCTAAAATAGGCTCCCCCCTTAATAAATTAAACTAAAATCCACTTTTTCTACAAATCAATTGTTAAAATATTGACTCGACAATTCACGTACACTGGTCAGCGTAGTCACAATTTTTATCTGATAAAAATTTATAAAAAAAACAAGTAAATAATTTTAAACTTAAATTTTCAAATAAAAATTTTATATTTTGTATTCTCGTCACTGAAGTTCTTCGTTCCTTTAATTTTACGTAGAAACGGAAAAAGTATTAAAAACATTAATTTATTTTTTGTTTTTAATTTTTTAATATTTTAATTATTTAATAAATAAAAACAAAGCATTTTGAGTGGTTGAATTAATTAGGCAAAATTTTGGAGAGGGGCGAATCAAACAAGCAACTCACAAACAAGCATAAATCACATATAATGTTTTAGTCAGCGCCAATTTTAGTTCTACAATCAATAATTGCCCTTCGTTCGAAAGTAAGGAATTTGTTGTACGTTATAGTGTGTAAATCTAACTATCATACTGATATAAAACTGACAGCTGAAATCGTATTTTACAATACATTAATGTCGCTGTATGCATTGCTATTGTACCAATAAAATCATAAATTATCAACCTTCCTATATGTATATATATTATGCGGCTACTAATAGAGATGGCGTGATTTTGACAACTCGTATTAGTGTCAAGTTTGTTTCAGTAAGGCTTGCCATTTCATTATGTCACATATCACTTTGGTACTATAACGCTTGGTAATTGTCGAAGATAATTCTTCTTGTTGGTAGAACATTTAATAATCTGATAATCTTTGTCCATCGAATTTTGCAATTTTGCCATCCCTATCTGTTGTTGTTCTGAGATAGTTGCCATATTGTGAGGCAGCATCCGGTATACCATATACCATATTGTCATCACATAAGATGAATTGCAGTTCCTGACACGCGTCGAACATCACTTAACTACTATGAACAGTCGGAAGAAGTCTGCTGAAGTGTCAAAAATTACCATTTTGGGGAAAAGTGATAGACGATGTCTTAAAAAAGTAATTATTCTTTAGTTCAAGTGTTGTTTAATAGAGCACCAATATAGTATTTACAAATTATATTTTCAATTTATGTACATTTTTAGGTCTGATATGTGAAAGAGCCAAACTCCAAATAGAGAACTTTTTCCTTATTTTGGCTACGGGAATATCTGTTGTACGACAGATCGATCAAAGTACCTAAAACCTAGAGCCTAATATTCCCTAGGTTTTTTAGTTTAAAATAGGCAATTCGCAACATCTTCTATAGAAATCGGAACAAAACATTAACCACTCTTTGGACATTTGGTATACAAGTAGCGTTTTCTTGGAGGAAAATACAACTAAAATGTTTACGGATTTGAGGGATGACAGGTTAAACTGTTTGTGACATTTAATAGCGTCAAATATGTATATTCCAACAATTTGATATTTTTTTTCATTATCTTGAAATATACTTTAACATTTTCATCGTTTATTCTCTTCTGAACATTTGGCTGCTATAAGTTCAACAGTTCCTTTCTGATAGTCGTACTTTTTGACATTCCACATCATTGATTATAACATAGATTTTTCTTAAATGCATCATACTTATATAAAAACTTGACACCATATTGATTACATATTTCAGTTATTCACTCATGTCAGGCAATATCTTGCGTGTTTGAATTCAACAATTTACGAATTTGTTTCATAGTTTTCACGTGCTTAATCAGCTGTTCAATAGAAGTCAAATATCGGCAAACAAAAACTGACGTAAGCTGACATTATTGGAAATTACCCACACGCTAAGCAAAACCAGTTCACCTGGGGCAAGGCATTTATGTATTAATATACTTATTATATACCGCCATACTGATATATTTAAATTATTGTTTATAAACAAAAACTTAATTTATATCTTGTCAATATACTCGCATTAATAATAAATTATTTGGCAAGTGGAAAATTTAGTACATAATGAAAAATTATTTTAAACAAAAGAGAAGATTTAAAATTAATTTTTGTGGAATTTTAAGAAAAATAAATTATTCAAACCCGTAAAAAGTTAATAATTAAAAAATAATAATAATATAAAAGTTAATTAACAGAAAACTTTTAATAAATCCCATAAGTCTTAGCTCATTTAACGAATTTTCTAGTGCGATGTATGAAATTGCAGAGGTTTCTCGCCAGACTCTAGAATTTTACAACAATTGTTAATAATTTCTAATTGGAAACAAAGAATTGAGCTATTTAAATATTCCAGTTGATTATATCACTCAACAAATCTGAACAATAACAAAATTGCGACTGATCAATTATCCAATACGTACAGTTATTTATTATTTTAGTAAGTGGTTTTGATTTGTTTGTTATCGTTTTCGGTTTTAGCAACTCAAAATTAGCAACAGCCTCTAACATCACAGTCGCAAAGTGACTGTAAACTAGTGTTATTAGAACACAAAAAACCTAAATTTCCCAAAATTTATGCGCAAAAATAATTTCGTAGCATTAAGTAGCTGCTTATATACAATTTATCGATTATTTGAAATAATTATTATCAGTGGATTTTCCATTAAACAATATAAATATTTATTCAATAGTATTTAAAATAAATTATTTCTTAATTTTGCATGTAGGAACTAGCTCTTCACTAGCCATTACAGCTTCGTTGAATGGAGAAAAATTTTTGTATATCGGAATTTTTTACGAGAGAGAGGAAATAGTATGCTAATTTCTTCGCAAATAAATATTCTTGTATGTATATATAGACTATGTATAGTAATAATAGAAATAAATATTTATTTAAATTGCCGGCTTGGTCAACAAACTCAAATTTACACGTGCTCTCAATGAGTGGGTGAGAGGTAAAAGAGGAAGAATATGTACTCGAGTGTTTATTTGTTTTATTTTAAAGGGTTTTGGATGAATTAATGGGTTTGGAGTCTATTTTTCGATATACATATCTATGTATATCAATGAAATGAAGAGCGGGCTCATCTTTCTGACGAGCAGTCACCGGAAATAGCGTCAAAATGGCCGATTTTAAAGACTTTTTCTCAAAAATTTCAGAATTTTCTTGTTAATAGTGTATGTGTAACAATAAAAAATTCAAAAAACATTTAATTTTTTATATGAGAAAAAAATTGTTGAAAAAGGGCTTTTTTGCTCGAGAAAACCCACGTAACCCCTTAATGAATTTTTTAAGAGACAGTTTTTTCAAATTAACAAATTTTATACATTTTTTAAGTTATCATATTTTAATAAATATTAATAATAATGAGCTTCCTTACCAATAACAATTTAATACTCTTTATTTCAATTAAATATTCTTTGGCAATTATTAAGTATTATCAACATAAATTTTTGAATTGTCAAAGTACAAATATTTGTTTACAAGCAGACACACAAATTCAGCAATTATTTGATCTCGAAAATTAAAAATATATTATGAAGACAACAACCTTTTAATTGAGCTGCTAATCTTGCTTTAAAAATCTATAAGTAAAATTAATATTTATTTTAACTTATTTAAATATGAACCAGACAGTTCATGCAATAAATTTATGTATTCATATGTGTATATGTATTTTGAATATATGTGTTTATATATATGTTTCAAGCTCAACAGAGTAACAATTCCGATCAATTAATCACTTTTTGTAAAATCAATAGTCATCTGAATAAGTAAAATTAAAAATAAAAGGTTACATTTATTCAGAAGTTTATAATTTTTCCACATTTTTAAGCTTTTTTCTTCAGGATTTGGTAACAAATTTCTTCCTAAATTGCTTTTTATTCTCTGACAGGGTTTATTAAGTTTTTCCACCGAGAAGGAAACTTTAGAGGTTCTATATAGAGAGATATGAATCTGAAAATTTTCACACGTCCCTTTCTCCCCACAGAGCTGCTTATTTGCAGGAACCGACTATATCGGACGACTCCCATATAAACTAAACAATTTTGTTCTTTTATGGAGAACCTTTTTATTTGAAGAGATATCTTCACGAAAAATAATTGGCATGCAATATTATCAAAAACAACGATATATACCCGAGAGATTTTTGATGAACAGACATACAACTGCCATATACACTGTAATCAAGTTTTTATGTGTAAAACATTTTATATGTGAAGGCTTAACATTTTTTTGTTTTATTTTTAATTCGGAATGGTTAGTGGTGCTACTTGAAGAATCTCTTCAGAAATTCGTACTAATCTCCTTCTATTTTCGCTTTTTACTCAAATAAATGTGAATTCACTAACCGAAAAAATTTTAAATTATACTCAAATTAAAAAAAATTAAAAAATCCAAAAAAAAATTTGTATTTTTTGAGATTTTAAAGAAACTTATTTTATATTAGTTTATTTATAATTTCTTTAATTTTTAATGTAATTTAAAACAATTATTTTATTATGTACGTATTATAAAATTCATTTTAATCATACTTTTTAAATTTTACATCAAAATTTATAAAAAAAAAATCAAAAGTTCTGAAAATTTTGTTTTTGAATTTTTTGAGATTTTACAAAAATTGGGTTTTTTAAATTGGTTTTTTATAATTTCTTACAATTTTTATATACAAAATTAATTCTTGGTATATTTGTATAATTATTTTTTAATATTAATTAATTTGCTTTTATTTTTAATATAATTATACATTTTTTTTATTATACATGTATGTATATATTATGAGGTCCATTTAAATCAAATTTCCTAGATTTTATATTCAAATTTGTAAAAATACTCAAAAATCCTAATTTTATAAAAAATAATGTCACAAAATTCAAAAAAAAATTACATTTTCCAGCGCTTGTTTGATTTATAAGCTTAATTTTTTTACTTTTATTTTATTTAGAATAATATTTGGTTGACTAGTGTAGCTACATAAATATGTTTTAGGCAATTTAGTTTTTTGTGTTTGCGAATTAAATTTCGATTCTGAAAAAAAAAAAATATTTTTTTTCCGCTGTTGCATAGTGTAATAGTGAATTTCAGTGGTGCTGAGTTTGAAAATTGTGATACATGATTAAGTCGTAGTACAAATACCATCTGAAGACCTTGTATTTTAAGTAGACAGTTAAGTTGCTTTACAACTTTAAATACGTCTTTAGATACTCGCAGCTTTTAATTGAAATCATTTCGAATTTCATTAATATTTTTTCTAAAAACTTTATCTCACCAAAACACAGCAAAATTTTATATTTTGCTTTCTGTCGCACAATTTACGCAAATTTTTTCATACACATTGCACTGTATTTGAATTTCAACGCATTCAAAATCAACTTTCTGAACAGAATTTTTTAAAACAGAAAAAACTCGTTTTAAAGCATTTTCTAGAAAACACAAAATTTTAATTGGACAACTTTTGCCATTTACATTTTTTAAATTTATTTTATATTCAGTATACACCGGCACGGCCGAATAGTAAACTTGTGCGGAGACGAAAACGCGTCTTAATTCTGAACCGTACAACCAGTTGGTGTCGTAGTTCAAAGCAAACTGTTTATGCCCTTACTAGGTAGCCGATATTTTATATATTGAATTATTTTCTACACAGAATCCCCAATGATCTGCCTATATATATAAAATGCATGTATACCTAAGTGCAATACGAGTACCACCTAAAATTTAACTCAGCTGCGCTTTTGGAGCATGCTGACTCTGCAAACGAACTCAGGGCCTCAACAAAGTCGGGAAGTTGGTGTGAATGGATGTGTGCTAATTAGAGTGAGTAGAGAAGTGGTAGTTGAGTCGCTTTCAGAGCGTAGCAAATTAGCCATTTACTCTTTTAAATTGGATGTTGTTGGGAGCAAAAGTGGTAGCAGTTAATCTCACGCCAAGCCACTGCCTCAGCTTGGAAGTTCGAAAATCAAAATTTTTATTGAGCAGCACTCTGTGTTGGTTGAGTGTACGCTCAATTTCGAACATTGTATTAATGACTTTGTTTACTAAGCCAGATTTGTGAGAATACTGAGAGGAACCTGACTTGTGACTGACAAAATTGTGATGTGGTGATGGTAAGGGGCTTTAGAGACCTTTTGAGCAACTTAAATATATATACTTATGTATAGTTTTATACGAGCACAATGCCGTTGCATTCACGTGCTGCAAGCCATGTACTTCCAATATACATATTTATTTATCTACCAAAGTACATGGTTTAACTATAGAGGTCTGAGCTCTTAACTTATCTACTTACATATATGAACTTGTGCCCATATTTAATGCTTTTATTACATAAATTGAACATATTGACATATGCCAGCGGCTTTTAAACCTGCCCAACATACATATGTATATACTTCCATAAATATTATCGACAAAAGATCCTCAACAAGTTTTCTGATGCAGTTTTTGAGTTACGCATACCAGTAGCTCTTCGTAAATAGTAAAATTTCAACATAATAAGTAGGTCATACATATTTATTTTTAGTAATGACCTCACAAAGGTTAAAAGCTGCTGGAAGACATCTGATTTTATTTTTTTTTCTTTGTAAAAATGTATTTTTGAATATTATTGGAACATATGAATATGTAAGTATTTCAGTTTCAAATAATTTCAGAATATTTCATGTATAACTAAAATAATGGTATTTCAAAGAGTTAATACGCACTAATATTCATTGAGATATTCATATATTACTGTGCCCAAAAACATTGTATTTATTTTGAAAATTCTTTATTTATTCTTCCAAATCAATTTCATCCCCTTCAAAGTAGTCCCCTCCCGATGCAATGCACTTATGCCAATGGATTTTCCAATCTTCGAAACACTGGTTGTAGTCACTTTCCGGGATGGCCTTCAGTTCCGTCTTCGCTGCGGCTTGAATGTCCTCTATCGTATAAAAACGGTGTCCCCGGAGCGGTCTTTTGAGCTTGGTGAGGCGCCAGATCAGGTGAATACGGTGGTTGCGGAACGATATGGGTTGAGTTTTTGGCGAAATGATCACGAATTACGAGAGCAGTATGGGATGGTGCATTATCGTGGTGTAAAAACCAAGAATTGTCTTTCCACAAATCCGGCCTTTTTAGGCGGATAGCATTAGGCAAGCGACGCATAACGTTCAAATAATATTCCTTATTGACTTTTTGACCGGTTGGAAGGAATTCATAATGCACAACACCACGATAATCGAAGAAAACAGTCAATATGACCTTGATTTTTGAGCGACTTTGGCGCGATTTTTTTGGTCTCGGCTCTCTTTTGGCACGATATTCGCTCGATTGATCGGTTGTTTCGGGGTCGTAAGCAAAGATCCAAGTCCCATCGCCAGTAATATTGCATTTCATGACACCCTGGTAGTCGGAAAGCATCGTTTCACCCACTTCAACGCAACGCCTTTTTTCCAAAAAATTCAATGTTTCCGGTACCAGTCGAGATTTGACGCGCTTGAGGCCCAAAACATCCTTCAAAATGGTATTGGCTGAGCCTTTCGATATGCCAACTTCATCAGCAAGGTCTCTAATTGTTAATCAACGGTTTTTCAACACCAAATCTTTGATTTGTTGAACGTGAGCTTCGTCGGTTGAGGTTGATGGTCGCCCTGGACGCTCTTCGTCTTCGACACGTTCACGGCCGGCTTGGAACTCACTATACCACTTTCTGCACCATCTTCAACGTATCCGCAGCAGAAAATTGTTTCCGTAAACAAAATTTAATGTAAATTCTTTGCTCAACAAATTTCGACATCGCAAAAAACTAAAAACTCCCTTTTAGCAGCTCACAAAATGCCACGTATCTCAAAAATTAATGAATATTTTGACATGAAATTTGACATAAATGTGACTGACAGTACTACCAACCTAAAAAAAAATAATTCTGCAAATCCTTCAACGCGCGCAGTTTAAATTCAAATGTCACCTTATTTTGGGCACAGTAGTACACATATAGTTAATAGTGATTTCACCAAAAAAAGAAAGATTGAAGCAAAAAGGTGAAACAATAAATATATAATCATATCATCAACATAATATTACCATAATATTTACGCAGGTGTAATATAGTCGCCTGGAGATAACGAGACGCAAGTGAAGAAATTTCAGACATCTTAGAACACCGCATCCGGACTACTATAGGACATCTCTCGATTTTACCTATCGTTCTCTGCATAGCGAAGTTCGCATGCAATTTCTGTTGGCTTTCACAGAATTCATTACAGAGGTCTTCTGCTCGGAACAGAACTGTCCTCTAAGAGTATCAAGAGAACGTTCCTACAATACGTCGACGATCTGCAGTAATATACCCATGTGTTTTCAGAGACAGCAAACTTCACACGTCTTAACGCCATCCACAGTGAAGCCAATAACATTTTATTGACTACTTCCCTAACAATGGAATCTGAGCATTACCCACCGTAGACTTTGAACTCGGGGGACGTGAAACTAGGCTGACCTTTGAAAAACTTTGTTCTAGATATTGTAGATTAAACTTTTACCTATTTAAAATAGATCTTCATGTGCTAAACATGCATATACCCTGCATCCAAAAAGTTCCTCCGTAACACTAAGCACCTATTTGCATGCGCGGTCAAACCCACTCAATTAACATCCCCTTTTCCTTTGGTTCCGCCACGTCAAAACAGCCTCTTGGACCGTTAAATGACATCGATGACAGTTACTTTTGCGCTTTCCCTCAAACAGGGCCTAGGTATTCGCAACAACAATGATATTATATAGAAATTTCGCTTGTTCTAAGAAAGCTCTTTCTTAAAGAGTCTTTTTGAATTAAATTTAAAGCTAAACTCATTGTCGTAGAAACAACTATTTTATACAATATGCTTATAACAGGTAGTTGAGAAGTAAAGTCTTCTCCCGACGAACAAAAACCAAACTCTATAAGTCACTAATTATTCCCGTCCTGCTACATGCGTGGTCCATGCGGCGTGGTCAATGCGCAATGGACCATAAATCTTTCGCAGAACCTTCCTCTCGAAAACTCCTAACGTGGACTCATCACATGTGGTCATCGTCCAAACCTCTGCACCATATAGCAGGACGGGAATTATGAGCGACTTATAGAGTTTGGCTTTTGTTCGTCGAGAGAGGACTTTACTTTTCAATTGCCTACTCAGTCCGAAGTAGCACCTGTTGGCAAGAGTAATCCTGCGTTGGATTTCCAGGCTGACATTGTTGGTGGTGTTAATGCTGGTTCCTAAATAGACGAAATTATCTACAACTTCAAAGTTATGACTGTCAACAGTGACGTGAGAGCCAAGTCGCGAGTGCGACGACTGTTTGTTTGATGACAGGAGATATTTCGTCTTGCCCTCGACATTGACTTAGTTCAGCGAATTAAGAGACAGCGGCTGCGTACATTCTGTAAATTCACTGTATGCAGTGAAGAAATTATGGCAGCCTTAGCTGAGAGTGTACACGAAGTCTAGGTCGAGATCTTAAGTTGAAAGTAAAAAAAATACTGTTTGCGCCAGAACTGATGCCGCTCAACCTTTCCAAGCGACAACGCTTCGCTCTATGAGTTCTTAAAAAGTTCCAAGAAGATCCGACGAATTCGAACCAAATTTTGTTCAGCGATAACGCTCATTTTGGGCTCAATGGGTATGTAAAAAGGCAAAATTGCCGCATTTGGGGCGAAAAGCAAGCGAAGAGATTCGACAGCTGCCATTTTATCCAGAAAAAAAGTTTGATGTGGTTTACCTATTTTAATACTATTACCCTATTTTAATACATAAGGACATAGGAAGAGTGATTCAAGAAAAAAAAAAAACTATTTCAAAAATTTTCGGGTGTACCCAACTGCTCTTACTGGTAAGTGGATATGAAAAAGCCTGCAATAAAAATAAGACCACGGTTTTTTCAATATTTCAAGGATAATACTGGTTTAATGAATATATGTACATGTGTGTGTATGATCCGAAACTTGTGAAATTATTGTCAAAACTTTGTAAAGATCTTATCGATCATAATTTTCTTAAGCATAGAATACTTGCTTAAGCAAAATGTGTCATATGTCATTATACATTTGTCACAACACGCGACACAAATTTTTGCAATTAATTCCTAAATCCTACAAACTACCTTTGTACTTCTCACTTTCGATATCAAGATCAACGATTTATGCCAACTAAAACAAGTTCAAGTAAAATTTTTGCAAACATGTCACGTACATACTATATATAGGTATATACATACATATAAATAAATAATATATATGTATATGTATATGTAGAATATGTTCTATATATATCCATATATATGCACATGTGTGTAAAAATCGTCGCACACTTTATGCCAATTTTTTATTGTTATTGCGAACGTACGTCTTTATGTCTAACAGTTGTTGTAAAGGCTTTTAAAAGGCATAACGCAACATTTGCAATATATGGCAGTTAGAATCACGCTTTGGTTTCATTATTGCCGTGTCAGCGTGTCGTTCATTCGATGCGTTTTTAATTCACGCTTGTCTACATTTTTTGCTTTAATATTTTTGTTTGACGTAATTAGGAAAATAATACTTTGAATTTTTAATGTGTATGTCTGATCCTTTGATTTTATGCCTTTTGCGCGCAAAGTACATTGGACGTCGTTGACTCTAACGTCGGTTGATGGTTGAAGGGCAAAATGTGTTATAGACATGTGCTTAGGTTTTCAATTTTAGTTCTTTCGGTTAAAATGTTTGTTTGTTTTGATTTGGTTTTGGCTTTTGAGAATCAAATTTGTAAATATATTCCCTTTTTCTTAATAAGCCATTATATTTTGGTGGATTTATGGTAAAATTCTCTAGCTGAGCGAACGGGTCAAAAGTGGTTTGCAAAATTTAATAGTTTTGATTCTAGCATGAAAGACGAAGAACATCGTGGGCGGACAAAAAAGTTTGAAAAGCAGGAACAAGAAGCATTACTCGATGAAGAAGAATTGCCATTCGAAGACGTTAAAAGCAGTTAAACACATTCAAGAGCAAGAAAGTTGGTTGCCATACGAATTAAAGCCAAGAGATGTTGAAAGAGGATTTGTAGCTACAAAAAAAAAGTAATTTTTGAATCGGATTATGACTGATGATGAAAAATAGGTTTACTGCCACAACCCTAAATACCAAAAATCATTTGTGGAACCTGCCTATCCAGCCAAATTAATAGCAAATATCCAAGACGCCAAGGTATTGCTCTGTATTTCGTAGGGTCGGAAGCGCGTGCTGTATTATGAGCTTCTAAAGTCGGAAGAAACACCCAGTATTTGCGTCTAGTCACGAGACAATAATTTTCCCATCATGACTCAGCCTCATGTTGTAGGATCCAAATAAAAACTATTTGGAAAACAGCGGCGGGGAAGCTTTGTCTCGCGATATAGCGTACACCTTGCCCATTCTAATTATAATTTTTTCCGGTCGATGCAAAACATTCTCACCGAAATACGGTTTGTGTTAGAACAGGTTACCAAAAATTGGTTCGACCTATTCTTGGTCGCCGCGGTCCTCTAGAATGGACTCCACAAATTGCAAAAATTTACACAAATATATGGGAAATGTTATAGATTAAGATGGGCCATTCTTTTAGCAATAATATTGTTTATGTTTTTCTTAAATAATCGTTCGTTTTGAAAAAATTATTACAGATCTAATATGTACATATGTTTTACAACAATGTTATTACACTGAATCCAAAAAAATGTATGTCAATACTTCAGAATAAATCTCTATTTGTTGATATTTATATGATGCTGATTTATACCAGTTCTTTGTTCGATTTGCCAAACTCAAAGTTTTAATGAACTCTTAATCATGAACTCAATACAAGGGTTTTCAGGCTTGTAGCACTCATTTAGCGTAATCTAATGCAGAAATACTGAAAAGAGTCCAAGTCCAAGCCAGAAGAGCTTCTTATAGGACCGTAGCCTTACGGCTATGCAAAATAGTATCATATTGACAGCGAAAAATCTACTGAGAATAATCTTCAAAAGCAACAGTATATAGTAGTATTTCTTGTGTTCAATATAAAAAGGCTTTTATATTGAGAAATTATATATTTATTGTTATTATTTTCTACAATAGTATATCGGAAAAATAATCAAATTCCTTAAAGCCCTAGATTTCATTAATTTTTCTCAAAAGTTTTATTCTTGAAGCAACTTCAATATATGTACATATATTTACATACTTTTTGTTAAAAAACATTTAACCAAGATTGCAAAAATATTTCATAATAAAGTCTTTAATATAAATAATTAACTTTATCAAAATTTAACAAACTGGAAAATTAAAATTTTTTAATTTCACAAATTTATTTCATATGAAATTCTTTAGCAAAACTCTTTTCATTTTCTGCCTTAAGCATTCTCTCCGACGACTGCTGTTAAATTGTATTTACATAACAGCTAGAGCATTCACAGTTACATTTACAAATCACATGTTCTACAGTCAACAAAAGGAGCGAGTGCATTCGTAGCTGTTAAAGGCCAATTAAAGAATCAAGAAAAAATTTATAGCCAAGGTCGCGCAGGTTCGTTGTCAACAGTGGAAACGTTGAGTCTGGGGAATTTTTATATTAAATATGTACATGTATTTAGTCAGTGGAGTGCTATCATTGGCAAACATTAACGAAGAAAATGATTGCAACTGAATTTATGTAACCAATTATTTTTTAAGTTAAAGCGGTTGCTAATCTTAACACGTTTTTCAGCATTATTTGCCTCATATTTTTCCATGTATTAGCGGCTAGAACAGATTTTAAGCTCTGAACAAGTTTAATGAGTTTGAGTCTGACAGCGTAAATGTCAACTCAACCTTCATTAATTATATGAAAGTTAATTTTTTCTTTGGTATGAGCAGTGGCCGCTGAGGCGTTTCAATACTTTTTTATACCCTGTAAAAATTATATTAAGCTTGCAACGAAGTTTGTTACATCCAGAAGAAAACGTCGGCGACCCTAGAAAATATATTTTGATAAATAAAAGATTAGCCTGACATCGATTCAGCTATGTCTGTCTGTTTATCTGTATTTACGCAAATTAGCTCACTGCGAATTTGTCGAAACCACCTATTTCGGACCACTATAGCATACAAACTGAATTTGACCAGATATCTTCAAAATTTGGCATTGCTTATTTTGCAAGGCGACGCTATAATCTCAGATTGTTTTGTTCAGATCGGACCACTATAGCATAAAGCTGTCATACAAACTGACCAATCAAACTGAAGTTTTTGTATGAAAAACTTTTTTATTTGGAGTATTACTAAAGACTACTGTACAATCTCTGAACACATTGATCAGTACGAACTACTTTAGCACCTATCTGATTTACAAACTGACCGAAAAAATCAAGTTCTTGTATATAAACCTTTTTTTATTTGACTAGATATCTTCTCCAAATTGGCATAGAATGTATGTACATATTTCACATCTAGCTCTTTTAGGCTCTAAGAAATGCACTTTTGCATGGTATCATAGCCACAATGCAGCCTAAGTTATCGTTCTTTCTTAATTTTTTTAGTTACTATTAAAAAAATTAATAAACATTTATGATATTTTAATTATTTGGCTCACCAAATGTTGCAATGCCATTAAGATGTGCTACCGGCAGCTCTGCACTTATCAATGCCATATTTTACTGCTGCTGTAATTGTGTTTATTTTTGTTCAACCGCTTACTTTGAAAACTGGTCGTTCAAGTAATTATAATAGCTTGCAATCACTTTAACTGCTTGCTGAAAAAATCGTTATTGACAAAGTCACAGTTGTGGTAAGTCGACGAGTTTTTAAACAATTATTAAAAGCGCACAAAATAGTGTAACCAGCACTTCTATGTAACTGTATAAACATAAACATCAAAACACTAACACTAATTTATGTGCCGTTATTTGAAATGCATTTAGTTATTTGCAAAGAAAATACTCGATGCGTGTAAATGAGGTTATGTAAAAGGGCACTGCAGCTAACAAACGCAACAAATAAAAATCATTTGCTGTAACGAAATTTTGTTGCTACAATTGCCGTTATTAATGTAACCAATGCACAGCAAGTCGCCCGCAACGTTGCACTTGTGATATTTAAACGATTTTCTTTGCCTTTTGGTTAACTTTTTTCTTACAATATCTTTATTTTTTAGTTTTTCTCTGCACTGTTGACAATCTCACACGTGCTTTTCTTACAGCAAATTATTTCCACAATATTTTCACATGTAATTTAACACGTCCTAACACGTTTTAATCACAATTTACGAACCGCCACGAACGACCTTCGCTTTGCAACTGTGTGATTCACTTGAGTAGTACAAAGTTTTATGCCAAACATTTCTGTTAGCTGCCGACGAAAAAAAGGGGTGGGCGAAATAACAATAACATAATAATGTTCACGAAAAGTCAACACTATGCTTTTGCTTTGCTATTGACAGCCTAAGCGAAAAGCGTTACACTCAGCTGTGCAAAAAACTTGTACTTGTGTTTGAGTATTTTTGATTTTGACGGTCACTGTCTTCGCATTGCTTCTCCCGGAAATACATTACTCACATATTTATATTTACTAATGAAATAAATGTTTAAAAGGCTTTCATGCTGTTATGGCCATGTGTACTGTTAACAACAGTGAAAAAGTATATTCGTAACGGCAGAGTGCAGCATAGCCACGAACAACAAAAACTATTCTGCATTCAGTGTTCAGTGTTTTACGAGTAAACGCTCTTAAGAAAACCTCCACCCATCACTGCTTATGGACTGCAGTGCGCTTTTATGTTTGGTGGTTGAGCATTTTAGTTTATGCCGAATTGACAAAAATTGCTTAAAATGAGGGCGTTCGAAATTAAAACATTGCAAATTCACCTTGTTTGCGCAATAAATTTGTATACCCGTCATAAAAAATAATAACAACTCTATTACGTATAGCAACTAGCGCTTGTATAGTAGCCACCAACTAGTACTTAAAAATTTGTATTACTTATGGAAACCGACTACTGATCTTTGGCAATTGAGTTTAGTAGCCATACACAATAAAAAAATTAATATAGTGCCTAATAGAATGGCAACTGTAATTATTTTTGTGTTTCCTTTTTTTTAACCCATTTACAACCAAGGAGTCAAAAAATAAGTTTATTTAAAATTTTCAGTTTTTTATTGATTTATACCATCGCAGAGATGAACAAAAAAATTTTTTTTTTTTACATATGCGAAAATTTTGCTGTACCCACACGAGTATAATGGTCAAAAGTGTATAAAATATTTATGAGTGGGCTATTTTAAAACAGTCGCGTTCCACGCACAAAGCAGTATCACATAGCTCGCAAATCCACCTGATTCGTTTATGGCAGACTCTACATCTAAGAGGCTTGAGGATTCTCTTTGGAAAATGTGCTCCTCCAGCTGTAGAATCACTTGGAGCTAATGCGCGCTTAGAATATCTTTTCAATGTGTAGTGTTGTAGGTAGTATCGCGTAATGTCACGTTGAAACTCAAGCAAATCTTTGGTACTATTATTCATGTCTTTGTACAGCTTCCAAGCGTTTACCATTGTGGAGCACATCATCGAAGTAAACAGCGGCCACCACCATTTTTTGCCTCGAATCCCAATTTTGTATACATTTACGGCCTGATCATATAGATCAGCACCGTCCATACCGTGGTTGTAATTTAAAAGTAAATTTGGCCAGTAAATTTTTCCAGTTTTGACCAACGCTTTACGTATTTCAACGGTTCAACCGTATCAAAATTAGTTCCCATAGTTACGACATTATTGTCATTCCACTTGACAAATAATATTTTATTATTGTGGTCGTATTTGATCTCGAAATATCCTCTTGCTTGTTTTTGGAAATATTTTTTTGGATTCAAAGGGCATTTTTTAGTACTATTTTCTCTCGTTGTTCCTACGGCTTTGAAGTTTTTTTCACACAACATACGTAGAAGTTCATGACTTGTGATAAAATTGTCAAAATAGATAATATGATCGTTTAGGTTATTTATGGTTTTTATTAGATCAAACACAACTCGAGATCCAAGGGGAAGATGTCTTGTATCACCATCAACATTTTTAGCACCACAGTAAGTGTCAAATTGGTACAAGTACCCACAGCTACTTGTGAGCATCCAATTTTTAAATCCGAATCTTACGGGCTTTCCTTTGAATAATTGTTTTGCTGAATGATGGGCATTTCACCATTGCTTCGTCAATTGAAAGCTTTTCGTGCATAAAACGCCACCTTTGAAACTTTTCGCATAATAGATTCGACAGTGGGCGAGCTTTTGCCATTTTATCAGACTTGTAAATTTCATTATTGTTTGTAAAATGAATGTGGCGTTTTATTACCAAAAATCTGTTTTTAGAAATGTTATTGCTTACAAGAGGTGATAACGTGTCTTCATCTAATTGCCAGTACATAGATTCTCTTGGCATTGAATGGTAACCAGAGTAAAATAAAATGCCTAAAAAGACTTTTAGATCATCTTCGTCGAATATAAATTTATGCGAATTTTTTTGAGAAGCATACAAATGAATTTGTTCTATGATCAGTTTCTTTCAGTTCTTTATCAAACAGTGTCTCAAATACCTCAACGGGACCTCTACCATCCAAATCCATTTTCATTTTCATCTTATTTTCTATATATATAGTAGTCGAATCCATTGTCAAGTTGCATGCTTCGTTGTTCCAAATAGGGCTTACAAAATGTATTTCAGCACGTTGTAGCTGGGCAAGCGGTATTTCATCTTCGCTGTCAAAGTTTATTCTATTCTTGAATACTTCAACGCATCCAGCAACGTCGCCAGGCAAGTTTATTTCATTTGTGTTATCTTCATCACCTTCCTCTTCGTCAGTATTGACATCGACATCCGGAGGAATCATAACGATATCGACATCATCTGCCTCATCATCATCCGCGATGTCAGCTAAAGCCTGTAAAAGTTGTTTATATCTCTTTCCATAAAAACACGAAGTGGAAATAGCCATCCTAACAAAAAGATACAATTTTTTATTTCACCTACACATTTTGCCATTGTACCTAAGCGGGTACACAACTTTTAAAAGGAACACACCTCAAATAAGAATAGGTTTTTCAAATGGGTTTTTTTTTTTTAAATTGATCTCTTTAGTCTTATCTCACACAACACACAATTTTAAAACTAACAACTGGGAGATAATAGCTCATCAACAGCAAAATAATGACTTAAGACACAAAATCACACAATATGAAAAAACCGCACAGAAGTTGACGCCACAAAAAGTGTAGTTATGAATTCGCGTGAAGCCAATGTATTTTTTTGTTGTTTGTAGGAATAAAACTACGCATATGATTAAAAATTTGTGTGCAAATACTTAGCATTGAGTTACGCCACATGCCTAAACTTGACTGATTTTCTGTACACAAGCGAATACAGTGGTTGTAAATGGGTTAATTTCAAAAAGCCTGCCACAAGTTTGCAACTAACAATCATCGTCGGCCATTATTTTTGAGGCCGTATATTTAATAAGACCAAACTACTTGAAATACTTTCGAATCTGTTCTCTTTTGGTAAAATAGTCTGCTTTCTATTGGGTCTTGAGCTATAAAGTAGTTCTCTTACATAATAGAGCTTTAGAAGAAAACGTCGGAGATCCTGTAAATAAATAATCAACATTATAACTGAGTTGATTCGGCCATTTCCGTCTAATCCTTAGCTGTTTACTTATCGAGTTCGCCCATATCATACCACAATAACATATAGGTGTCATCTAAACTGTTCAATCAAATTCAAGTCGATAAAGATAGAGGTTTGCCATTATGTCTAAAAAACTATTTCGACCAAGTAACCACTGCGTTTGTCTCGAATTCCAACCGACGTACTGATAACTGTAGCGATTTTCAGGCCAAGTTTGCTGTCAATAAGATAGATTTACTGCTCCAGAGTGCAGCCTATTTCAGAGAAACGCCTATCTACTCTGATAGCAAGGCAGCGATACTAGCCTTGAACTGGCTAACCATGCGTTCAAGGCTGATTAAGGAATGCCTTACATCATTGTCAACAACATCGAATCATTTTATAAAAACTCTGGTAATGGTCCCAGTCCACACAGGAATCGCTGGTAATTACAAAATTTATGAACTGGCAAAGAAAGGCACCCCACCTCCACTATCAGTAGAATGGGGACGTATCGGTGCTCCAATCTCTTCCCGTGTTCTATTACTAGATAACTAGGCTTCGCGGGAGCTTGATCAGCGCTGGGCTACTATCGGTTCTTGCGTTGTTGGAAGGTCCTTTGCACCAAGATCAATCGAGATCATTAGTGAGGCTAGTCTCTCCTTAGCTGTGGGGGTTCAGTAAAGTTAGGAAAAGTTAGTAAAAAGTAAATAACGGGTGTACCGTTATTCTAGAATTATTACATGCCTGGATCAATGCTATACCGCCCGAATTAATGGAAATATAATGGAAATTTAGCAAAAAGGGAGATGATTGATGATTTTAATTAATTAACTAATTCAAAAAATCTTAAATATAAAAAAATGTGTATTTTTAATTACAGTACAACTCAAACATCTATATTTCGAAGATCTTCATAACTCGAACTCGTAAATTGGCATTAGAAATCTAATTTCATACAATCCTTCCATAACTCGAAGTCTCTTAAGATTGAATTTAAGATTGTTCAATTATATGGAAAAATATACAAAGATAAGTACATTTTTTCATTGGGGGTGTTGGGGGTCTGACCACTCCCAAGTGAATGGTGTTCAGAGAACTTTCCTCACTTGTGTGAACTTCTACATATGGCTCCGTCCACCCTCCGATTCCGCAATCGATGACGATGGAATGGACGTTCCATTGTCCGACCATGGAGAAGTTCGAATAGCAATTACCCGCCTGAAGAACAACAAAGCGACCGATGGGTTGCCGGCCGAGCTATTCAAAGACGGCACGGAAAAGAGCTGCCCTTATCCCGCTATGTCTGAATTTGGTATCCCCGCAAAACTAATACGGCTGTGCAAACTGCCAATGAACAATACCAAAAGCTTCGTCCTGATCGGGAAGGACCTCTACGAGACGTTCTATACCAAATAAAGGTTTAGACAAGGGGACTCCCTAACCGGCGACCTTTTCAATCTCACTGCTGGAGAAAACATTTCTAATTGCATAGCTGAACCGAGAAGGTGCAGTCTTTTTTAAGAGTGTACATATAATTGACTTCAACATCCACGCCGTTAGTTCAGCTTTCTCCAGACTGGATAAGGAAGTGAAGCAAATGGGTCTGGTAATGAACGAGGGCAAGGCGAAATATTTCCAGTCAAACAAACAGCCGTCGCACTCACGACTTGGTTCCAGCTTTAACACCAACAGCAACGTCAGCTTCGAAATCAAGCTCAGAATAACTATTGCCGACAGGTGCTACTTCGAACTGAGTAAACAAGAAAAGTAATGTCCTTTCTCGACGAAGAAAACCAAATTCTACGATGACAACGTCTGATGAGTCGGCGTTATGAGTTTTCCAGTTTTGGTTTTTGCGCATTGGCATAGGCGAATACCACAGTCGATGGAACAATGAGCTGTTCGAGTCAACAACATTAACATACAGATAGTTCAGTGAATCAAGAGACAGCGGGTGCGCTGATTAAGGCTTGTCGTCCAAACGGACGAAAGCACAAGGAAGACCTCCGTTGGAAAGATCAGATGGAGAAGGACTTGACTGCAATCTCCAATTGGCCTCAAGCAGCGCAAATGAAGAACGACTGGCGCGCTGTTAAAAACTCGGCTATAATCGCATTAGTGGTGTCTACGCCAAAAGAAGAAGAAGATATGTTTGCTAACTGATTGGGTTGTTAAACATGCTTCGAAAACTTAAATTCTATAAAATTCTGGTAATAAATGTGTATTACAACTAGCCGACGTAGTACGTCTTATATTGAAAGTTCAGTTGTGCTAAATCAACTTGTATATTGTTTCACATTGTCTGACTGGTCTTTGATGCATTTTTTAGTTAGAGTTGCATTTTGCCTTTAAAATCATAAATACGATGAATTGCACTTTTTTACACACGCAAATAGCCAACGAATTTTATATTCTTTGCATTTTTTATTCTGTTTTATATGACATATTTACTAAAATGCATACTTACCAAGTTCTTTAAAAACAGCAAACGAACGAAGAAACAATTACAAAAAATACAGCACTTCCAGCAAAAATTACACGCAGCAAAAGTTAATGACCAAAGTGCCGACGCCTAAGTATATGACCGCTAAAGAAGATAGACACAACGCGAAAGCTAAAACAAAAAAAAAAAACACAATTGAAATGTAAATAAACTTTTGATTTTATGCGATTTCATTAACAATTTTTTTTTGTTGTTATTTTGCTGTTTTTATATTTGTTGATTTTTTTGAATTTTTTGTAGCGTATTTTGCGATTTTTATACACTTGGTAAAGAATTAACCATAAGTATGTATGTACATATGTAAGCGGCATATGCAAACGCCAATTTTTCGACATACATATGTGTATATGTATATTCTCGTATAGGTGTGTATGTTTATATGTAAATATATTTGTATGTATATTGCGAATTTAATTGAAGGTTCACGTCGATATTAATTCAAATGTATATGTATGTATGTCAAGTACACTTTTTGACACATTAAAAAGAGGGGCGGCACATCAGCAGTTTCTAGGCAGTTTTTTCTAATTTATGGTATTTTTTTCGTGTCATTTACATATATATTTAAGCATTTCACATACTGCAGGTACATATGTATGCATATATTTATGTTGAAACACAAACAAACTTTTAATATATATTTTTTAAATTAAGTTTCTATATTTATTTATTTATATTTTTTTATTGCAATTGCTTTTTTATTTCTTTTATTTTTTTTAGTATTTTTCATCTTTTTTAGTACTTTTTCATTTTTTACATATATGTATTTTTGTAATGTTTATTTATTATTTTCATTTATTTTTAGTATGTTTTTTATTTATCCTTACATTATTGTCTTCACTTCACTTTACTGTTTAAAACTTCAACCACAATATTATTGTCCTTTCACCAATTGCGAATTTCTACAAAACACTCCGCTTTCACTCGTTCGACCTTACTCACGCGCACGCTTTCTTTGTACTGTGTCTCATTTATTCCGTATAAAACTATAAACTAATTTTTTAAATGCAATTCAATTTTATACTGAATTCATTAGATTTACATGAGTATGGCCCCAGACTCAATCAACAACAACAGCAGCTCAATCACGATACGCGACAAACGTAAATCAAGCAAAGAGCAAACGCACGAAGACAATTACATACATACACGTCTAAGTGTAAATATTTATATGAATATACTTAGATATGTATTATTAATTTATATAAAATTCAATCAAAATCAAATGCAGTTTTCTTATTAACATTGCATACTTCTCTCGCTGTGTTCGTGTGTGCAGTGTTCTCTAAGGTAGCTTTTAAAATAAAGTGATATTCTCAGGTGGTTTGGAATATAAGTCACTTCTGCTACTGCTTTACTACTTTGCTTTTTTCTTATTTTGTTGGCAGACAGGTAAAACAATTATTCACATTGGTCAAAGGGTGATGCACTAAGAAAAAAATTGTGTTACTAAAAGTCTGTTTAAAATAATAAAAAAAGAGGAAAAAACGTTAACTAAGGTATGTAACAACGTATTATAGCTCCGATGCAACCTAAAAAAAAATTCCATATATCTCTTAATTTTGATCGGCCGGTTTATATAACCACTATATAGTGGTTCGATCTGAACAGTTTGTTCGGGGATTCTAATTCTAACGGGGTTAGTCAACTTGAGGAACGAAAATCATTATATTGAGACAATATACATATATTTATTCTCAAAGTGCACTGCAGTTAAATAAAAATCATTTTAACTTCTTTGAGATATGTATGTCAGAAATTGATTGATACATATATTCGACACAAAGGCAGCTACACAACAAGTTTAGTTTATAAATTTTGTATATTATCTATTTTGAAGAAAACAAACTGAATGGTTTCAAAATGAAATGGAAACAGGGCGTAGTTTTATATGTATCAACTAAAAAAAGAACAGCCAAATATCTCGAAATGAATTTTTCTAATCCATGTTGTTAAAAAAGCATTGGGAGAAGTAATCAACAACATAAACAGTTCGTAACGCAAAAAAGAATTAGATTTTTAGCTTGATTTTTTCTTTGATTCAAAAAATTGCCACCAACGGCGATATAATAATTATTGCTATCTTGGTACGATTTGAAATCTAGAAACTGTGTTTCTGAAGTCAGTTGCCAAGATTTCTCGAAAGCTACTCAACCGATCTTCATGAAACTTTATACATACAGGTCTTTAAGATACAATTCTTAAAGACTTAGGTGAAGGATTTTTTTTCGATTACCACTATTTGAAAAAAATGTCGCGAAATTTTCACTGAAAGTGTAATTTTCTTTGTTAAAATGTCTGCCAAAAATTCAATTTCAGTTTTTACGGAGTTTAAAATATTTTTTTCCCAAAAGTTTTAGAAATTATTTGTTAATAGTATATGCTTATAACAATAAAACATTGTAATAGAATTATTAATTTTTTATTTAAAAAGAAAAAACAAATCTTGAAAAAGGCTGTATTTTACCCGAGGAAAATGTCATTGACTGCCGCTGTTGCTTGTTGTCACGTTAACCCGGCGTCATTGTGGCTACTAAATAAAACTTGTCCGTTGTGGCCGGGTGTATTTTACCCGAGGACATTGATGAACACTGAATCAATGTTATGTCAACACTAGTATGCTACATTAAATAATTGGCTAATAATACACATTACTTATAATAATTAAACATTTATTTATTAAAAAATTAACAATACAATCAAGCAAACAAAAAAAAAAAACAAAACTATTTATTCTGAGATCAATCAATTTTAAAATCGCTCGGGTATCAGATACCCGTCAACAATGACGCCGGGTTAAACTTGTCATCCGCGAGTTTAACGTCTAGTTTCTCGGCTGCGTCCCTGCCCTTCTTCGTTTTCAAACACCTTCGGTTGGCTCTCTGTCGAAAGATGCCTCTTTCTTGACTTGATTTCATATCCCGACCGACCATACTTGCTTGGCTTCTGTCTGGATTTTCTTTTATTGCTTGAGTTGGAATCCTCGGCCACCTGCACAGGAGAGCGAAGAAGCTCTTTTTCCTTTTCCATGTTTATGTACACAACGCTTTCTTAGTCTGAATGTTCATGGACTGTAGCATCCGTGCGCTGTAGAACTGGCTTGGCAATACCACCGCAACCTCCTATTTCCATTGCAGTGAAGGTGTAGCTGGGGTAGTATACCCGTCTCTCACAGACGTTTGGATTAATATCCCAGTCCGGTTTTTTCCTTTATCAATGTTAAGTTTTTAAAAATCGAAGGTCTCTATCTATCCTTAGCGTTTTATACCTACCTCCAGATACCTCATTAACAATAGCCATGGTATTCACCCATTCACTTCTGAGATTGCATGTAAAGCAGTTTACCATAAGGGGATGATTGGGAAATATATCAGCCTTCGGCGGGTAACTTTTTAACATGTTCCTATGACATCTGCTAGCATATTCCACCCACTTCATTTTTCATCCGTCCAAAATCATTATACCAAGATCGGTTGTGTAGTTCTCGAGAAATCTTGCCAACCGACTTAAAAAACACAGTTTCGAAAGAAACGCGTTTAAAGACGGCGCACTTAGCTCAGCTAGCCTCGAGCGCACAAGTTCTCAAGGCTGTGTCTCCGAAATTATTACTCCGATCAACCAGAAAATTTAGGACAATATTCCAGATATTCTAGAGTGTTGTGATTTAATAAGACAATAAATAAATTCAATTTTTTGAAACCCATAAACTTATGTAGCCTCTTAAAACACTCTTTTCGACGCCCACTGGGTTCAACGCCTGGTTGTAATAAAAATTTTCGTGGCATATTTTCATGAATTTTTAGTTCGAGAAAAACGCGTTTAAAGATTTAAGTTTAAATTTGAAAATAATTTGAAGTTTGAAAATCCTTTTCGGGAGATATTTTTAAATATCGAGATAAGCAAATATTTTTTCCAAAATTCGAGACTAGCATATCCTGTAAAATATTCTCTAGAACTTATTTTATTTACAGTGTATGAATAATTTTGAAGTAAAAGCGATTAGCATAAGCCGCATTGAATTACTTTAAATGTAAAGTGCATAGAATGAGTGAAACACCTATTTCTGGAAACAATGACAAGATGCAATTTAAAATATATGTATATATGTACGAACATATAAATACGTTCATTACGGAAATGCATAAACATATATAATATATAAAAAACCGATATTATTCATAAACGCTTTGTAGATTACTCTATATTTTTATTCGATGCTCTCTAGACGCTCACTTAGAAACTACGTCAATGACTTACTAATACTAATCGTACACGTGCTCAGGCATAGTAAATCACAAATACCTATGAATTAGCTTAGTAGTGAAAAAAAATTTACTTAAAACAACAACTAGCGCAAAGATTAGAAATGGAAGGAAAACTACAATGAAAAGCTACTCAGCGCAAGAGGTTAATAAAGCTCAAACTCAATTAATTGCCAACATAAGCTATGCGAATACATATGTATGTACAACATAGTTACATATTTATATGTATTGTATGTGCTCACATTGACCACTGTAAGCTAGTTAAGCATTGTTGTGACATTATTACTCATAATCATTTGTTTGCTTTTGTGCGCATGCGTGCAGTGCACTCCATTGCTATCACGTTTAGCCGCAGTTAAATGTCAATTTCAACTTTAATTTGCACTTTTTTGTACTTTTGTAACAAAAACTATTGCGGCAGTAAAAGTTTAGCGCCACAGCTGGCGGAGTTTTTTAGTTTTTTGTTGCTTTTTTATTCTCTGTTAATTGCTGGTTTGATAAATTTAGCTTACAATCATAAACCATTTTATGAGTTTACGCATTTGTACTTTGCACTTACTATTGCTTAGTGTTTTCCATCCGATTCCTGGTATTTTTTTAGCAAAATGTTTCGATGTTTTCAGGCAGAGAAGATTTTTTTTGCTTATGAAATATGAGATATCAATCTGTAAGTATGGCAAGTACACGAGTAAAAATTTATGTGATCATATTTCAAGACATTTTTTTGTTTGGGGCCAAATGGAGATTCCAAGTGTAGCCAGGCCCTTCTCCACCTGGTCTTTCCAACGGAAACTTACAACTGGTGAACTAGTTAAGCGAATTAAGGGACAGCTTCTACGCTGACTTGTCATCCAATGGATAAAAACACTCCAGCTCTGAGAGTATTCGATGCAGTACCCATCGGGGGTACATATAGAAGAACGGGGATGATGAGTGACTTGGTCCATCAATTTACTTGTTTCTTGCTTTTAAAATGGTTCACATTTCACTAGCTGTAAGTTTTCTAACTGGAAAATGCTCATTGGGCATCTATGCGGTGAGACTAATATTTGGGCGATATGTCGAAGTTGTCTGAATGAAGACAATTGTATCTTCAACCTTCCTGTAGAATTGAATATAACATCTAATGATTTGACCCGGACTAACAAAAACGAAAACAGCATTTTAACATATTTTAATACAAATATTTATTATCGCTATCAAAATAGGCTTCTTTTGATCCATTGCAAGCATGTCAATACTTAAACTAATGTTCCATATCCATCTTATAGTATAAGCCTGGCATAGACTTCAGTGGCTTCATCGAATTTTGGTTTTTTTTAGATTTCGTCTCATTTTTTAGTCCCATTCGCTAGGTTTTTGGATAGTTTCGTCGCCATGTTCATAAACCCAGCTCTCCAGACTCGCAATTATGCGTTTGAGGAATGCAGGTTCCTCAGCTACGTTGTCACGTATCTCTTTTTTAACATCTATTCGACGTTATTTTGGAAAGATTTTTGTTTTTTGGTACGAGTTTTTTAACAAAGGTCTAGGAACGACTTGCATGGGACAATTTTTTTATGAGTTCACGACCTTCACTAAATAATTTGCGCTACTCAAATACTTATGTTCATAGCAAAGTAGACTATACTGCAACAACTTTAACGATTTCATAGCCATGATTCCATTGGAAATACAAAAATTCAATCAAACTCGCTGTTTTTTCACAACATTTCTGGTGTTACAATTTTCATTTTATAATTGATAAAGCGCGATCTCCATCGTCACAATCAGCATTAATGTCTAATTTATATTGAATAGAAAATATTATACTTTTTCTTTTAGATCCCCTAAAATATCCAATTTCATTTATTTATTTTAGTTCATTTGATATAGCATCCCTTTAATTTTTTTTTATTTTTATTTTCCTCACAGTTATAAACACTCACTTATAGCAGCTGTTATTTTTTGTGAAATCCCGCTCTGGTTTAGTTATTCTGGGCTAATGTTCAGCATGTACTTCGTATTAAAATTAAGTCGAATAAATTGAATTAAATTTTCAAGGTAGACCCAATTGTTTATAAATGCCTAATATATTTTAAATATACGAAATTTAGTATGTTTTTGTGTAAATTCAAGAATGTATAAAACACGTGCTTAATTCTTAAAAAGTCCACTACATATAATATAACGGGTGATCCAAGTAGAGTTACTTTTTTCAGTAGCCTTTTTTGACAGATTACGCGTGAGTATTGTCAAGCTGTCATGCTATTTTTGTTCAGTATTGTTTAGCATTTCATCATGGAAAGACTTACGGCTGAACAGCGCACATAGGAGCATTTTGCTTCAAAAACCGGGCAAAAGTGATAATTTAGTACCTAAATAATATATTTAGTACCTAAATAACCGTACGTAAATAACCGTACTACAATAAACCGATTAAATTATTGACCTTCCGCCCACTATATTGCCACACAAGTAGTCGGAACCTAGACTTCGTTTAGTACGCACGTCCTTATTCGCGATACTCTCTCTTGTTCTCGAAATTGCAAATGGTTTTTGTGTTGCGTGAAGTGAATTCTGGAAAATATTTTTTATGGATTCTGGACAACATGGTATGTATTAAATAAAAATAATATAAATATTAATTAAATATTAATTAATTAATAAGTTAATGATTGGTGATTGTACATAAGTAACCTTAATGAAACTCAGAAAACATTTTTTGAGTATGTAGCATATTAGTAGTATGTGGGATGAGCAAAAATAGATAAAATCTGGTCTATATTACGCCCTACTCAAATATATTCAATATAAAATGTTCGGTTGCACCCGAAATTAGCCCTTCCTTACTCGTTTTATTTTAATATATTGCATTATTATATTCAATCATGCATTTTTATTCATTTCCATTCATAAAATCACTTTAAATAATTTTGTCCGGTTTTTGAGACCAAATGCTCCTATGTGCAGTGCCAACGAATCGTTCTACTTTATTACGAAAATTGTCTTTCTGTAAAGAATGTTCGCGAGCTTTGCTCAACTTATGGCCAACACAATCGGCCTATTGAACGTACTATTCGCAACACCATCACCTATTTAAGGCGTAGCATTCATTATTGATTAAATAATACAAAAATAAATAAATACAAAAAAGAAGATCCGACGTTTTCGAGTCAAATATTGTTCAGTGATGACGCCCATTTCATGCTCAACCGTTGGCCTTTTTCCTGTTCGACTCAGGCCTTGGAGTAAAACATCACGCGTGTCATTCGCCAGTTACTAGTCGAAATGCTCGAACGAGTCATCGAAAATTAGACTCAACGGATGGATGGCCAACATTTGAAAGAGATAATCTTCAAAAAATAAATGACAAAGAATTTTCTTTCGAATAATAATAAACATTCCCTACTAAATTTGAAGTTTCTGTGTTTTTTCTTCAAAAAAGTAGTGAATCTCGAAATGGATCACCCTTTATAAGTAAGCTAGAATTTTCATCACTTACATTTGCATGTTGAATGGCAAAGCTCTTTCCACTGAGTAAGTACTCTATATTGCCATTGTGTTATAACTACAACAAATTTAATTTCATCACTAATTGGTTTACATGTTTTGACATTATTCCTAATGAATTCAAGTGCAAAGTAAAACAAGTGTGCGCTTCTGAGATTATTTACTTTTAGGAATTTTATTTTAATTATATATAGCAAAGCAATCAAAGATACTTACTTCTCTGAAATAGGGTCTACGTTACCGCATCCTTCGAAAATAGTTACAACATCACCAACACAACCAACGAGATAATTGAAAAGTTCACGGCTTACCATAGTAAAACACATTTTGCAAAACTCGTTTTTTTTATTCCACATAGTTCCTTTTGAAGGTGATACACTGATTATAGCGACCCCCCAACTTTTCGATAAAATTTTTGTAGTACAATTTAAGCTTTGCTTCAAATAACATTCTTTTGAAATCTGAGAACAGGAAATAGTCGCTTGGGGCCAGATGTGGAGAATACGACGGATGCGGAAACTATTCTATTCGCCCTTCAAACGGCCCAATAGCGCTCAGTCAGTAAATTCGGATATTTTTCATCCATTGTCACATAACATCATAAAGACTCGAGTATATTACGCTTCATCAAAGATTGCTTCGAATCCTCAACTCCTCGTTGTTTATAATCAAAAGTGAGCTCTCGCGGCACACACTAAGCACAGGGCTTTCTCATGCCCAAATATTCGTGATGCACATGTTCAGTTGATATCTTTAATGTGCCGGCTATCTCGAAAAACTTCACTTTACGCCAAACCAAAATTATATTGTGGATTTTCTTGCTGTTTTTATCGGTAAGAATCACTTGTTTTGCGTCCACTGTGTTCACTGTTTTCAGTGCTCATTTCACCACGTCAAAACTTAGCCTATCAATCCTGGATTAATTTTCCTGGGTCAGGGAAGCAATGCTTGAAAAATATCTTTGAGTTGAATCAGAGATATAGCAGATGCTCTCAGCATATCTTTTGGGTCGACCCAACATATATCTTGTGTGTCAATGCCAGATTCGTATCCAAAAACCTGAATATTTCTCAAAAAAGGCGTCGAGTTGAGGCCGCTAAAGAGTTGTTTGGCTACGTGGCTGAGGACCCTCCATTAAGGCGTTGCATAGGTTTACGGGTTTGAAAAAATAGATTTTTTTATTGTCTACTCGACAACATCTCTAGAATATTGTCCTTTGTTTGTTCCGAGTAATAATAATTGAGAACTTATGTGCTCGAGGCCAGCTAATCTAAATGCGCCGCCTTTAAGGTAGTAGTCTGGTAACTTGGGTTCAAAAAATCGAAAAATATTTTTTTGCTTAATATGAAATATTTCGGGAGTGATAATGAATTTTTTAGAGCGCCCCGGAGTCCTTTCTCTCGGAGTTGTTGAACTTTAAACGCGTTTTTCTCAAAACAATGTTATTCTGGTCGGCCCGGGTCCTAACATTTTTTCTACCAAACCGATTGCTTTCAAATTTTAATAAACTGTTCTGCACAGTTATAGTTCTCGTCGGAACTAATGAGAATTTTTTTCACCCCTAACTTTTTATTTTACATCCCTTTCTTTGCTAAAAAAAATGATTTTTTTTTTCAAAGTCCGCCATTTTGTTATTTACCCTTAAAATTTAACTTCAGTAGTTCCGACCAGAATGACATGTCTGTAGATCAAGTTCTAGTTTAAGGTTTTACTAAAATATATATTTTTTCACTTTAGATGTTCCTGTGAAGAGTTATGCTGCCACGCGAGCTCATCCTTTTCATCCTTTTTCTGAGGGGTCACCGGAAATGGCGTCGCAATGGTCGAGTTTAAAATATTTTTTTTTTTCAAAAATTTAAAAATTTCTTTGCTTTTTACTCGAGGAAACCCATGTGACACCTTAATCAAACGCATCATTACTGGTGACTAGGCGAAGGTTTATGAATATGACGTTGAAACTGTCCAACTATCTAGAGAATGGCGTTCCAAAAAGTAAGCCCAAAACCATAATTCAATGAAAGCTCTAAAGGACAGTAGTCAGTCCGGTTTATATTTAATGGTCAGATAGCACAAAGTCCTTTTTCAGATACTTTGTGGAAAACAATTAAGGGGTTACATACGTCCATAATTTTCAAAAAATCGATTTTTTTTTATAGGTTATTATTCTTTATAGTTTTAGGCGGATTTCTGTGAAAGTCGATTGTAAAAATTCCCCATAGATACAAAGTTATGGTAGAAAATCAGACCGCCCGACGAGGGTTTAAGGGCTAAAAGTTTAAACGCGTTTTTCTCGAAACTACTTTTCCCGGCACGGTCTGCATGATAACTCATACAGTTTTTAACATTTTTTGATGCAATTTTTTTTTAAATATTCGAAAATGTTTTTCCTATAGTCTATCGAGCCGGATTTTCGATATTTTTATTAAAAAATTTTATAAACATAATCAATGTGCGACATTTATGACGAAAAACGCATACTCTTTTTCTAAATTCCGTAAATTGGAAAGTTTTTCGAAATTAAAAAATTCGGCTCGACAGACTATAACTACAACTTCATTTTACAAGAATTTTTTTATTTTTGCAAATCCATCAACATTCCAAGGATAAATGATACAGACCTTGGAGCAACTTTTTTTTCATTGTACAGGGTAGGCCATTTAAAGTTGACCCATCTGGCAACGCTGTAACTTTTAACAGCGCTGACAAATCGGCTAATGTCATACCGCGTTAGAAGCGTCATTCGAAGACAATTTATACCATGGAACAGTACACTCCAAAAGAACGCGCTGAAATTGTTCAGCTTTATATTCAAAATAACTTTTCAATTGTGTTAACTCAACGTGCGTTTCGCAAAAAAAATAAAGTGAAAAGTGCTCCAGTTAAGAACACAATTAAGTCTTTATACGCAAAATTTGTGAACACCGGTAATCTCAGTAATGCCAGTCATGCATCCAGACAACGCACAAGACGTTCTGATGAAAATATCGAATCTGTACGAGCCAGTATTGAGGAGACTCCATCGACATCGAGTTATCGCCGCTCTCAGGAATTAGACATCTCTCGCACCACTCTCCGACGCATAATTCATAAAGATTTGAAGATGTTTCCATATAAAATTCAAATGGCACAAAAACTAAACCCAGCTGATTATCCGCGACGCCTTAATTTTGGCAAACAAACAAATGGGTCAACTTTAAATGGCCTACCCTGTACTTTGGGTCACGTGATATTTTATGTACTAATTTTTGTAAAAAAAAATTAAATTAAGTACCAATAAACATTGTATAAAATTTCTTTATATTTATTTCTATTGTTATCCCTTCTGAAAAAGTTTTTCTTTTAGCGCATTTTTGGTGCTGCTGGACGTATGTATGTAACCCCTTAAAGCGTTGTGTTATATCCAGCATTGTGTTCTAGCATTTCTCCGAGAATATTTTTTACGTGAACACTTTTAACCATTGAAGCAATGGCATCGGTTTCACTCAGTTGTCCCATGAAAATATCGACTTTTTTAGAACGTCACAATACAGTCAGTATGCAAGGCACTCGTCGAGTTATTCAAATATAGAAATAGTATTTCCAGGAAATATGTATATGTGTATGAATTATAACGGATTGAAATAACAGGTTCCAAATAGAGTGAGTCTGAGAGTAAAGTTCACTGAAGTCAGTATGTTGTCATGTGCATAAGCTGCGATAGTCTATAATTGTTAATAAATATGTGTTGAGAAATCACTTTAAGTATTTATATATAAAATACAAATGTACTATATATGTGCTAAAAAGGCCAAAGTACAAAATGACATTGTTTGAGATGTACTCATCAACTTGATCATACCGAATGTGTACTTTGGATTTTGCGAGCACGTAGTGCGACTCGCTCCTACCCTTCATTGTGGCGGCAAGATTTCAACACTTAATCAAATCAACCAAAGGTTTTCAATTAAAAAGTGAATTAAGAAATTAGCATACGGGGATTTTTTTGTATTGAAATGTTCTGACAATGACCAGTTATTAACCGCAATTGTTGCACATATACAACTGAATGGCATAAAGATTAACACTGAAGTAAAGTCAGATATAAGATTTACATAAGAAAACAGAGGATAGGAAAATTAATCGAACGGAAGAGCGAAGACGACCTCGACACATCCCTCTATAGGCTCCTCTCTGCACTACCTCGTGCTTCTGAAAAGGTTCATCAGTCTGTGCAACCTCCGATACGTCGCCATACCCACGACCGTAGTTGCATAGAAAAATCTTAATAGTCTCCTCCTTTTCTACTATTTTTATAGTCGTCATGTACGGATCATATTCCATTCAAACCAGGGAGTGAGACAACTGAGACTCAGCTAGGTTTATAACATATTTGTCAATTAGATATGTATCTGAAAGTAGCCAGAAGCATATAAACTCCCCATTCTCCCTAGTCTCATTCTAGCTCTTTCTAGTTCATCTGCTTTGCAGTAAAGCTTAGGATCCACCTCTCAAGAAATGTAAAAACTTTATATAAAAAACGCTTAAGAAATGGTCAATTAAATTTTCTGTGGTAATCTTTCTTGTGCTAGTATGCAGCTATAAGAAATTTAGTACTAATTTTCAAAATTTTTTTTTTAATAAAACGCGTATTTGGCAATAATCGAAAACCACCCGTATGGAGGCTAATCCGTGCGTCCTTGTCGGCTCCGCCTGTTTCCCACTATATGAAAGGGAAGGCATAATTTGGGAACGAATTTAAAATCAACTTTGCAGAATTTCGAAAATATAGCCAATAAGCTACCCGAGGCATTAATCTTCATTTAGATCCCACCATTCGTTTACAAGTGCAAAATGCTTTAGCTGCTTTCTTTACCGTAGCTTCCAAGTTTGATTTCTATTAGAGCTTCCTATGCAACATTAGTTCCAAATAGCTTACCTTATCTATTATTACTAGCCTGGTACCATTTAATAATGGTTATTAATTTGTAGAATACTGTTTCATAGTGAACAATATTAGCTCTGTCTTGCTAGCATTCAAATTCAGTTAGCTCGATACGGCCCATCGATTAATATCATTTATTTTCTCTTCATAAATTTTGTGAAGGTATTTGGGAAACCACCACATCGTCATGTAGGGGTACATCTTTCTTTTCCAGATCCACTTTGTTCATTGTTAAGAACCAGAAGTGGAGATAATACACCTCCTTGAAGTGTACCCCTTCGGGCATCATTTCAGCTCCCGACGTTGTAAATGTTGATCTGCCCTTCCAACCGGTCAAACAGTCAACAAGGAATATTATTTGAACGTTATGTGTCGTTTACGTAACGCTATCCGCCTAAAAAGGCCGGAATTGTGGAAAGACAATTCTTGGTTTTTACACCACGATAATGCACCATCCCATACTGCCCTCGTAATTCGTGATTATTTCGCCAAAAACACAACCCATATCGTTCCGCAACCACCGTATTCACCTGATCTGGCGCTGTGCGACTTCTGGCTGTTCACTAAGCTCAAAAGACCGCTCCGGGGACACCGTTTTTATACGATAGAGGAGATTCAAGCCGCAGCGAAGACGGAACTGAAGGCCATCCCGGAAAGTGACTACAACCAGTGTTTCGAAGATTGGAAAATCCATTGGCATCCGTTGGCATCTGTTCAATTAATTTACCAAGAGGCTCAAGGATGCCCGAATCTTTAAGAACGTTTTGTATCTCTAGACTAAAATTTATCAAAAACGGTCCAAGCCCCAGATAACGGATATGTGTACCAAAGTTGACATTTTTCAAATAATTTTGCCTTTAAGAACATCCGGTTGACTTTATACCATATATCGTATCTTACTGAAATCATTTTTCGGATTATCTGATTAACGCTCTATATTGAATTTGGCTACCTAGGTTAGATTTATATAGTATATATATTTGATAGGTTGAATTGATATACATATATTTGTAAAGTTTTGTCATATTTACTTGTTTAATATGTCTCTTGTCATCAAACAAACAGTCGTCGTATTCGCGACTTGGGTCCCACGTCATGGTTGACAGTCTTAACTTCCAAATCGTAGATCATTTCATCTATTTTTGAGCCAGTGTTAACACCAACAAGAATTCCTACTCAAAATAACTTTTGCCAACAGGTGCTACTTTGTATTGAGTGGGCAATTGAGAAGTAAAGTCCTTTTTGTACAAACAAAGACCAAACTCTTTAAGGCCCTTATTTTTCCTGCTATGTAGTACAGACGCATGGACGATGACAACATCTGATGAGTCGACGTTACGAGTTTTCGAGAGAAAACTGCGGAAGATATATGGTCCTTTTCAAATTGACAATGGCGAGTCTGAAATTAAGAAGCTGGCTTTATAAGATCGAAACTCTTATATATTATATGTATGTGATCTAACAGCTCCGTCATTGGGTCTTAATATGTGATCTATTCATACTTACCCACTGATTCTATCGCAACTCAGCTCAACTCACAAATAAGTTTGCCAATTTCAATTGTCTAGAAACAAATCAACAAACAGTTCGATCTGGAATATAAATACATCCAACTTAACTACAAACTATGTATCAATTTGAAGTGATTAAGTGCAATAAAGCTCATATCTCATATCTGTCTTGATAGATACATATGTAAATACCGCTTAAAGTCTACAGGTGAACAAGGCTCACCTACTATAACTACCTAACATATGTATGTATGTACATTTGTTGGTTTACTGTGAAATGGCTTAACGCTCAAGTTCAGTTATTTCATTCTAATTACCCGTTTAATTACATATTTCTGACCTTTTCGACTTTACGTAATCATTCTCAAATATTATCTACTACTGTAATTATTTAACGGATATTTATTGAAATTGTTGTAATGAAACAGGTTTAATTTTAAACAATTGTTCACCGTGATTATCCGTAATGAACAATTATTGCTGACTACTTTCCAGGTAATAATATATTAATGAAAGTGGCAACTAGCGCATAAAAAAGTTTTAAAACTTTATTTCATTGACGTATTTTACGTAGGTTGTCTTTAATGTTTCGGGACTTGGCAACCTTAGTGTTTCAATCAGCGCTATTTGTGTTGTTTACAGTAACTTAAGATATTCATCTCGACCAAAAAATGTAATTAAATTTCGAACATTTATTATTTTTTACAACTTTCGACGTGAATACTCTCAGCAACAATGCATGAACTTAATTCAATATTTAGCTCCATCAAAGACCAGTGTTTATCGAAGGTAAGGATGGATGGTATGATAAAGTCTTAACCTGACACCGAATGAATTTTTTTCCCGTGCGTAAAAAGTAAACTAAGAGGTCAAACTTACGAGGCGGTTGATGCGTTCAGAACGAATGTCGTGGATATACCTTAATCTGAGAGGCAAAACTGCTGCCCATGGGGAATCATTGGTCCATATTCTTCCTCAAAAATTAAGCTGACCATAATACTGCAGTTATTGGGGAACGCTATAGAAACATGTTTAACAAGTTTTTTGAGCCTGAATTGGAGAATGTTGATGTGGACGAGTTTTGGTTCAAATAAATCGGTGCAACATGCTGCACAGCCAACGAAACAATTTATTGAAGGAAACTTTTGGTGAGCGCATTATCTCTTGGGCCTGTGACGTGGCCTCCAAGACCGTGCGATTTAACACCGCTGAACTATTTTTTGTGAAGTTATGTGTAGTCGCTTGTCCACGCAGATAAATTCAAGGCGGTTGATTCCTAACTGCTGCAAAAAGTGGTCGAAAATCGGGCCTCTCGACTGTAATATATTCGAGCCAAACACTTATCGAAATAATAATATAATAAAGTTAAATTCTTGGTGATAATAATAATTAAGTAAATAAGTATCAGTTATTTAGTAAAGGAAAAAGAAATCCAGACAGCCCGTTAGCATACCTGTCTTTCAGCGTGCCTGCCACACCTGGCAAGCTTCTCTGAAGTCTCCTGAAACCACGAATAGTAGAAGGAATTAGGAGGACGGGCGGTTTATCATCCAGACAATACGGTTTCCGACCAGGCCGATCAGCATAGCGGGCGATTTAGGATGACCTGAGGATTGTGGAAGAAGCGCACAGAGGATGCAAACAACTCAGACGAGTTGTTCTACTCGCTACCTCAGATGGGCTTAAGCTTTCAACAGCGCTCAATAGAAAAACATGATCGAGGTATTAGAAGAGCACTTCAAATCATATTCATTATTACCGACATATCTTAGCCTAATGGTGAGGAGCTACTTTGAAGGCAGAATCTTGTTATATATAGTAAAACCCTTACCAGGCACTTAAAGGTCACGTCTGCAGCTGCGCAGTGATCAATTCTCGGCTCAAGACTCTGAAACTCCACCTACGACGCCTTATTAAGCCTTGTAATGCCCGACGATACATCCAAACGCTGCGGAAAAAACGTCTAAAATAATTTTCCAACTTACACGGCCAACTTGTGAGAACCGGCATAGCAGAAACGGAAGCTTCTAATGTCAACTGCACTGAATGTCTTACTCTATGGAAGAAATGGAACAGAAGTGCAGTCCTAGAAAATGTGTATCGCACCGCTGTTCTAAGGGTAGTATCGGCATATCACACAGTTTCAGTCGATGCTGTAACGGTAATAAGTGGAAAGAGGTCCGTCGTCTTACTAACACTTGGAAAGAAGAAACTGTGGACGTTGAAGGAACAAGGGGCAAATGTCACCACCATAAAAGAGGAAATAAAGAATAATAACTTGGAGCGTTCGACAAACTCGTTGGGACAGCAAAGACATCATGGTAGACGCACGACCAGGCTAATCAAAACCAGAAAAAACGTTAACTTCGGCTGCACCGAAGCTAATACACCCTTCACAGGTGCATTTCTTTTAGTAAGTATGTGTTCAGTTTGCATGGAAGCTATATGCTATAGTAAGCGGATCTGAACAATTTCTTCGTATAATACATTATTATCTTAGAAAATAACATGTGCCAACTTTTGTGAAGATACGTTGTCAAATGTGAAAGTTTTCCTACAAGAACTTGATTCCGATCGTTCAGTTTATATGGCAGCTATATGTTATAGTGGTCCGATATCGGCAGTTCTGACAAATGAGTAGCTTCTTGAAGAGAAAATGACGTTTGCAAAACTGTATCTTAAAAACTGAGGGACTAGTTCGTATACATACAGACAGACGGTTGGACGGACAGACAGACGGACGAACATGGCTAAATCGAATCAGCTCAACATACTGATCATTTATATATATACTTTATCGAGTCTCCGACGCTTCTTTCTGGGTGTTACAAACTTCGCGGCAAACTTAATATACCCTGTTCAGGGTATAAATATAAAAGAGTTGTACTGCAGGAAATATGGCAAAGTGGATCACGATGCTACCCGGGAAATTTTGGGAAGTATCTAAATAAAATGGGAAAAGTCGAAGAGCCGTCATTTATATACAATGATGCTTCGATAGCGACGCTGAAAATATGTCTTTCAAATGCATTCGCTAGCAAATAGAAAAAAGTAAGCTGCACATTTTAGTCGGCCTCCTAAATGCGGACAATATTGTAACTGCCATGCTTCAAAACGAATAAAACTCTAAGAACGTGAAGAGTTATACATATAGAAGAAGTTCTACGGTTAAAAAACGGGACTTGGACGCAGGTAATTACATGTAAGTCTCAAGACAAGAAATATGGAATATCTCCATAAAGTAATCCGAAATCGGTCCCAGTATGTGCGACCGCTCCTTATAGGAGAGTTTTTAGTACCTGCAAGAGGTACATACCATAGCTGTGAAGAAACAATGACGATGCGGATGGCCTTTCCCGAAAATTCGAAAGCCATACAGTGGGGCATGCTTAACACGGATTCGAGTGAAAGTTAATTCTAGAAATGTCTGCGTGGCTTGGGTTTATAGTGCTGAATACGGGGAACGCAAGCACGTCAGAGTGCATGGCAAGCTCAATAAAGAGATGGAGAGTCCTTGCAGACTACACTGACAACACTCATCAGTTAACATATATTCTTTATGATCGACAACGAAACAAAGGCCACATAAAAAAGGAAAAAATACAGGAACACGAAAATGGAACGTTTCGAAATTAAACACTCCGAAATTTATTTCGGAAATAGACGAGCAGACTCCGCTAAGTAGTTCTCCCAAAACTATTAGGAAAACTGTAGAGCACACTATGCTTACAATAACGCGAGTCAATGCCAAAGATTTCACATAAAAAAATAAAGCAGTAGTTTACTAGCGGACAGAAAATATCACCCAATTTAGACGTATAGTATATGCCTTCGTTTTCGCAAATCATACTCGAGATCTAAGCGCAGAGGAGCAGCATCCGGAGAACCCGAGCAATATGAAGCGGCGAAAAAGGAGCTTAAGGCAAGCAAAAAGAAAAATGGGAGCAACTATGCGAGAATGGTCGCCAAAACCTCTGTAAACTCGAATATTAAATAGTATAGACCCACTGTACTCTTAAACATGTACAACGCCTGCCTCGAAGCTGGAATATTTCCTGAAATTTACAAGAAACAACTACTTGTTCCAATTTGCAAAGGAAAAGGGGATCCTATCTTGTTATCAGCATACCGCCCACTATGCATGCTCGACGCAGAGGGAAAGCTTTATGAAAGACTACTTAAACCTAGTCTAGAAGCCACTATCAATGACACTGGCGGACTCTCCCCCAGACAGCACGGTTTTAGACTCCTAAGGTCAACTCTAGGCGATATCCGAAGCGTCATTGAAGAGTCATTGCTCCAAATACAAGCGAATACTTCTGTCTTTAGACGTTAGAAACGCCTTCAAAATTGTAATATCCCAGATCTTAGTAACAGAAAACTACTGTACCAGATTAGAAAGGGTTCACGACAAATAGAAGTTACGTCAAGAGCAGCACGAGGGTCCATTTTAAGAGCAGATCTGTGGAACATTAATTATGACGGAATACTAAAACTTGAAATGATAGACATTATCATATTTAATCGGCTACGCGACGACGTAGCAGCAGTAATCACAGCCTGAGACACTGAGGAAGCCCGAAGAAATCTGAATCAGGTCAAAGTGCGGACGAAAACATGGCTTGTGTCACACAACCTCCAGCTCGCTGTAGAAAAACCAAAACTACTACTGCTGATGAACAAGCACATTCCTCTCGTAATAAGTATGCAAACGGCTAATGATATTCTAAGGACACAAAAAGCTGTGAATTACCTAGGGACCCCAGACTAATCTTCTGAATACAAATCCAGTACGCCGCAGGAAAGGCAACGAAAATCACCTCCCAACTTAACAGACTAATGGACTAACATATAAGGGCCCACACAAGAAAAGAGAAAACTCTTAATGTCAACAGGGTAGGCTGGTGGGTCTTTGCTAAAAAATTAAAACCGGCGTAAGACAATGGTTCTTTAGTGACCTGCAAGTGGCACATACCGTTGCTGTGACGACCGCAAAAAAAAACGACTGATTAAATTCGACCCATCGCTCGTAATGTATACCTTAGTTTTCTGGTATCGAAAGACAGCTACATACTATACATATGTTCGGGCTTTGATAGAAAGATGTGTATAAATACAAGATGTTTTCCAAAGTAAACAAGACTTTCTGAATCTAGCGTCCCCTGGTGGCGCCATCTATATGTCGACTAGTGTGTTAGAATCTGCTATCTTTATCGATTGTCCAGTGAGAATTTCATAGATTGGAAGTGAAGTTATTGCGTTTTAAGTGTCAGTATGTTTGTGCTATCGGTGCAAAAATGAGCTTCAAACAAAGAGCCAACATTAAATTTTGTTTTAAAATTGGTAAAACTTTTATCGAAACGTTTCAATTGATGAAACAAGCTTATGGCGATGATTGCCTATCCCGTAGCAGAGTGCACGAGTGGTTTCAATGTTTTCAGAGTGGTCGTGAGGACATAAATGACGATCAACATGTTGGCCAATCAAAATCCGCGATCACCGGAAATGCCATCTGTGCGAGAATTCATCAAAAATCAGCCGAAATCATGAATCAATTTGATCAATCATTGAAATTCATGGAAATGAAATTGAACATCTCCAAAACATCGATTTATCGTATTTTGACCGAACATTTGGGCTTACGAATGGTGTGTGCACGGTTTGTTCTGCACAAATTGACTGACGACCAAAAATTGACGATCCAACATTCGAAGGACGATTTGACCAAAAATCACATTTTAACCATCAACCACTCCCCATATTCACCTCATATGACACCGTGCAACTTCTTTCTTTTCTTAAAAATGCAATCCCATGAAAGGAAAGCGTTATGCAGATGCCATTCAAAAGGATTGCACCGCCATACTGGCGGTCATACCGGCCAACGAGCTCGTTCGACATGCTTTTGGACCAGAAGGAGACTATTTTGGATAAAATAAATTTATTTTGCCGAAAAACCCTTTTGTTCTATTTTTTTAAGTCCTGTTTACTTTGGAACGCACCTTGTACGTTGTATGGTTAATCAGCTCACATTAACTCATATCAGGGCAACGAATATATCACAGACACTTTAACCTAAAAATGCAGAGAGTTTCCAAATATAAATATGATATTTATTGTTGTAATATTTATATACATTTAATGGCATACACATACATTTAAATACTTACGTAATTGTAATTACGAAATTTCACTAAATTTATACTCTAATTATTCATACATATGATGTGTAAACTATTTCAACAAAATATCAATGCTCCGAGTACAATATTTTGCATTACATACATATATTAAAATCATATAACAATTTATATACATACTACTATTGTTATTGTATTTCTTTGTCTTTTTTTAATTTTTTAATTTTTCTTTTAGTTACATTTTTGACTACATTTAATTCCATTTATACGTGCAAATTTCTTATCAGCTAACGACTATTATAATTAAGTTGCCTTTTTGATGTCTGCTTTGTATGTGTACATATGTATGTATACATTTAATATTAAATATGATTCATATATTTCACTTAAGTTATTGTTTGTATTGTCAGTATAAAAACGTTCGGATCGCTCACAATGTGCTGCTTACGTATACAAATATGCCGTTAACAAAGGGAAAAATGTTGAAATGAGAAAGGTATATAATTTACTTGTATGTGTGTATGTACTTACGTGTAATTATATATTTATATATGTACATACAGTAATAATATGTTCTATGTAGATAGAAAAGAACTCAAAAACTCCGCGCACAATTTAACTAAGCTTTTCTAGGACTACAGTAATATACAGTTAGAGTTTTACATATAAATCCTACTAAAAATTTATGATATGCTATAAAATTTTACACTATTTTTGTCTAATAGTATTATGTATTGTATGTATGTTGCAACTGCAGTTTCACTAGTTATTGCTTATAGTATTAATTAGGGAAGAAAATGAGAATAAAAAAACTAAAAAAAAAATAATAATAATAAAAAGAGTTTGAAAATAAAAAAAATATAATTAAAAAAATTATAATAAAAAATACGTAAAATTTTTTTACAAAAATAAAATAAAAACCCAATAGAAAATAAAATAAAAACAACAAAAGACACAAAAAAAATAAATTAAAAAATAATAATAATTAAAAAATTAAATATCATTAATAATAATAATTGAACAAATTAAAAAATAATAATAATCAATAAAAAATTTAAATAAAAAAATAGTAATTAGAAAATATAAATAATTGAAGAAATCAAAAATATAAAAAATATAATTAATGATATAAATAAAAAAATATTAATACTGCCAATTGAATAAAAAGAAAATAAATTAAAAAATAATTACAATTGCTCATTATAAAATTTAAAACATAAATAAAAGAATTGCGAAAAAATAAAAAATATAATAAAAGTAATATTAAAAAACAAAATTTTTGTATATCATTATAAAAAATTTAAAAAATTAAAAGTGTATAATAAAATATAAAGATGTTACAATTAAAAAATTTGTTGATAAAATTAGTATTAAAAAAATCAATTTTGTTTATATAATTATAAATCAACTATAAACAATTGAATGTAGTAAAATTGCAAAATAATAATTTAAAGGAATTGTTAAATATAATTTAAAAAATTCTAAAAAATAAAGAAGCAAAATTAAAATCTTAAATAAAAAACTAATAAAAGATATTAAAGTTTTATAATTACAAAAAATTAAAGTTAATTAACTATGAACAAAGGCACATAGTAAAAATAAAAAATAATTTAATTTAAAAGAATTTAAATATAATTGCTAAAAACTTAATAACATGATAAACTTATATTTGCATATGTATGTATATGGAATAATGATAAAAAAAATGAGACAAACTAAACATTAGCAATTGCATACAGTTAAATTAAAAAAAAAAAATATTATAATGAAAACTAATTGTTCAATACAGTTGAAAATTGATTAACAAAAAACAACAAAAAAATAATTATTTTTAAATAATTACAAAAAATTAAATAAAACAACTATAAAGGGATAAAGTTTTTACCAAAATACCGAATTCAAAAATAAGAAAACTAATTACCACATTTACAATTACAAATTAATTAATTGCATTTTGCTATTAAAAATTTTATTTTTAATAAAAATTTTCATTTTCTAAGTTATGAAATTTATTCAAAACTTTTAAAAATAAGAATAAAATTTAAAAAACAAAATAGTAATAAAACTTTTTTTTATTTTTAATCCCAAATGCCTAGAAGTAAACATTGAAAATCTAACTTTAATTGAAAATTTAATTTTTAAATTGAAAATCTATTTTTTATTCCAAAAGAACTTGCACAAGTAAATTTGCAACCCTGAATACAACTAAATTTTTTCTATTAAATAAAAAAAATTATTACCTTTAAAAAATAGTACGCTAATTGAAAAATTAGATTCTAGCATAAATTAAAACAAATATTAAATAAACTTAAAGAAAATAATAATAAAAAATAATTATTAAATAAAAAATTAAAAAAAAGTATTAATAAAAAACACTAATAATATATGTATATTATAAGCAAAAAGAAAAATAATAAAATTTAGATCAATAAAACCAAATTTAGAATTCCAAAAAAAGTTTAATAAATAGTAAAGTTAAAAAAAAAAATAAAAAAAAAAGTATAACTAACTCAAAACTAGAATAACTGTCTTCTCATAATTGTCATTGCTTAGTCGATGTTACATATTTAAGGTGCTTATTTGTATATTAAGTACATTAAGACGCACAAAAAATAAATGCGCTAAGTTTTTTTTAAGTATAAAGAACAACAGAAATATATAAACAATACTACCTAATTACTAAACAAAAAAAAAAAAAAAACAGAATAGAATAAAAAATATGACTACAATTGGAGGGTTCATGTAAAAAAGTGTGTGTGTATAGCCACCATGTTATAATAGGAGTTTTACACTACAAACAGTGCTTTATGTGTACAAAAGATGAAGTGACAACAGTTGCGCGCCCCAACACAAAAAAATACACGCACAAAACTTAATTTCACACATTTGTGCATTTTTTGCGCATTTTTGACGTTTTCGCAATAGCACTTCGCAAATGCTATCATTTGGGTCTTATCTTTTCATACATAAATTTTTGCAAATGCTTATTATCGGGCACAGTCAATTTGCGCTTATTGTATTCAAATTGAGTCAATGCAAATTCATACAATTCATTCTCCATTTGCCAGATTTTCGTTTTATGTATGGTATTTATTGTGTCGTCGTTGGGTGCTATCTTCCAAGACGTTTGACGTAGATGGGATTTATTGGAATGTTGATAGTGTTCGCGGAAACCGTGAAATATGCTGCAAAGCAAAACAATGATATGTTATTGTATTTTTAAATGCACAATATACATATGTGTGTGTATTTGTGTATTTACCGCGGCAATGAACGCTCAAGTAGATCCACAAAGTCTTCCATTTGCTCGGTAACGCCAACCAGAAAATATTCATTAACCAAATTATGCTTAGCTTGATTTAATGCCCACTCGCTGCCTGGTTCCCTACAAAAAACAAACAAAAAAAAAAAAAATATGTCAAAACTTTGTAAATTACAAATTGCTTTTTATGAAGGATGATTTAACATACCAGCACTCTGCTGCATGACCACAAAAGAATGGTATTTGCAGCCACATATTCTTCGGATCACAGTCTGGTTGTTTCGATAGAACGCATTCATCGAAAGTCTGCAAGGCAAAGGTATAACTACTTTTCAAGAAAAAAATTATAATATGAATACTCACAATTTTATTACCCGCCTTTTTACGTACTAAATTCGGACGATAATTATCACCATAACGTAGAAAATAATAGTAGGAAACTAGCCTATCCAATGGCTTACGTACTATATTAATATAAATAGGTTTGTGCGCAATTTGAAATCTGCAAAAAATTAATATATTATCAGTAAAAGTAAGCAATTATAAGTAATGCATAATAAATTACTTGGAAAAGTCCAAAAAAGCCATATGACCATGATAAAGGGCTGTAATAAAGATAAAATTTAATGTTATTACTAAAGTGTGCAACATAAAATAAGAAACGCACTTACCCGGCTTCATTTCATGCCATTTGGTGACGTTACGCACAAACGTAATCTGCCACAATCGCCAAAAAAATATTTTTTTAAAGATAATTATTACTTTTTAACATATATTGACTTTCGTCAAGGCTACTCACCTGGTTGGGCAGCGATAGAACATGCATATTTGCCGTCACATTTATATGCAAGACATGAAACTTATTACGTTTACATAAATCGTAAGCAATATTGACAAAACTGGTGGATCCCGTTTTGGGCACGCGATTATATAGCACTACTAATTGTTCTTCATAATCGAAATTGTCCAGTGCAAGTGAACCACCATTTGCAGCAGCAGCTACACGACCCAGAGGTTTAATCGCTAATATGAAGTATGTTAATTGCAATTAAATAAGTATATAATATATGTATTCTAATAAATGTACGTGTACTAACCATTACTCCACGTCTCTTCAATGTGCACCTCCGATGACCAAATGTACCAATAGGCACCTAATCCCAGAAGGCATAGTGCACTGAAAGCGAACCAGTGCAACGGCTTCCAACCTACCACCATTTTTTTCAATTTCTTATGCCAACACAATAGCCACTTCATCTTCATATCAACAACAACAAACGCTTTGCACTACGTTATGATATGAGTTTTGCTGCCTGGCGCTCATTTTCGCTGATATTTGTGTGTTCGCACCACTTTCGTACACATTTAGATAAACTTAATTAATTTATACTTGAGAAATTTAGCAATTTACAATACAAAAGCAGCTGTTTTAATTAGAAATCTGAAGACACCCTTTACCTGTCGATTGCTAATTGAAAGCTGTGACAGATCAGCTGTTTGTTGTTAAACAAATGATGGAATGCATTCCACAATGTTGCCAGAGGGTGAAATAAAATATTTGTTTGCTTTTTTACAACGGCATTGTGCAGTATGGCGAAAATTACATTAAATTGCTATAAAATATATTAAAAATTGTGAAATTCCATTTTAAATAAGTAAATAAAACATGATTTTTGTGCTGTGTAGGAGCATAAAGCAAATAATTAACACCCTCCTTATTTTTATACAAATTTTTCCATTACTGTGGAATAGTAAATTGTACCACCGTGCATTTTGTAGAGTTTGACAATTGTGCGCATTGAAGATTTTTAAAGTGTAGTAGCTTTCTGAATTTTGTAGCCGTTGTGATATTTTTGCACTAAAACAACAAAAAATTGTAAACAAATAAATGGAAATTGAGTTAAACACTGGTAATCTACATAATTTGTGTCGTATTTGTTTGGGTGCAGGCGATTACAATTTGTGGGAACACAAAGTGCTTTGGAGCGACAATGCGATAGAAAATGATTCGCTGGAGTCTGACGTACAAAATGCAGCAGCGATTACCATACGCGAAGTATTGCAAATGTATAATGACTGGCAGGTAAGCTTGCAGATAGCTTTGGGAAACTGTCTTCTTTAAAATTTTCTCATTTATAGCATTCAATACTTGAATTCGACGTCGAACTACAACTGATTTGCAAAGAATGCTTACTTGAGCTACAACCACAGTATATCTTTTACAAACGCTTATGCGCCGCTAACAAACAAATAAAACAGCTTTACGAAGAAGCACTACAGCAAGAAGAATGTAAAACGGCATCAGTACCGGAGCCAGTTGCGAGTGAAGAAGTTGAATATGATAATAAATTAGTTGAATATTTAGAATATGCTTCGGAACAGACACAACATGATCAGCACGTGAACTTGCCTGAACAATGTATCGAAAAAATTGTGTCAGCACCTTCACAAATACGTATAGAAAACACATTTAAACAACCGGAGAAACGCAAATTTGTAAAAAATCCCAAATTCATACTCACAGGCGGTGTAACACAATTACTTACGCATGCCACAGGCGCCACCACATTTGAGCCACCTGTGGAAGCCACTTCGCAGGAGTCTCATTCAAATACCCTATATAGCCCACATAAACGAAAAAGAAAAGTAGATGATATTGATATGCACACACTACTTGAGAAAAAAGAAAGAAGTAATCACAATTTGTTTTTAGAACACATACCGAATGTCATCGAAAAAGACGGTGAGCAAAATGTAAAAGTTAATACCGTTGTGCCGGAAACAGAGGAAATCGTCCATGAAGTACCGCCAAATGAATTAATTGAATCTGGTTTAGACGAACCGTACCAGGAACTTATCACAAGCACACAGCTTAATGAGCAACAGCAACAACAGGAATTCGTAAGTGAAAATGACGAGCAAGCTGCTCTACCATATTCTACAGTGAGTGCTGATGATGCTGGACGCTCCATTTACGTATGCAAATATTGTCCGCAAGCTTTTACGGCGCCCTGCTTTCTACTGACACATGCACGCAAGTCCCACGTTTGTAAGCATTGTAGCAAAGCCTTTGTTAAAACTACTGATTTGTTTGCGCATTTAAGAGAATCACACACAGATTTTAAATGTAAATATTGTGGGAAAGAGCTTAGTTCTAATGGCAACTTACGCGCCCATATAAAACGTATGCATCCAACAACGACTGATACGACATATTCAACGCACATCATTAAAAATTTCGTTATGGGTAATAGTACAGAAGAAATAGTTGATGGTGGTGGAGAAGGCATTTATATAGATGAAACTGCACCACATATAACTGAATATCTTGACTAAAAAATAATTAAAATTACAAAGAACAAAAAAAATCGCTGTGGTTAAAATCAGGCTTAATTGTCCAAATTGTGTTGTAAAGAAAAAATAAAGCAGAATGTTTATTTATGAATATATAAATTAAATTACAATTTTATTTTTCAAATTATTTCAACTGTCGCATTGTTTGTCCGTCCAGAAATTATGTGCATTCCGTGTTACTTCATCGCCTTTTATTTTGTCTTCACCATCAACATACATAGGCGTAAATTCACGATAAGCAATACAAACACGCCTTCTTTTTACATCCTCACGCAGTACTGAATGCTCGAATTGGTAGCGTGCAGGTCCATACATTACCATCAGCGAGTGACTAAGTAAACATGTTTCAAAAGTTATTATTAAGAATTAAAATAGAAAATTCGAGTTCCACTTACTTTGGCATTGCTACACGTATAACTTTATCCTTGTAGAAATCCAATTGCTTCGCTTCCATCAACGGTAAATGTAATTGTTTCTCATAATGCGATACCAAATCCAAATTATATTTTTGAGGATTTGTAGAGGCATCAAAAGCGGTTAGCGTTAGTACTGCATCTCCTAAGCAATTTACAGTCACAACACGTTCTCCCCATATCCAACAATCATCAACATGTGGATCGATGGATGCGCCCTTTGATGGTTCATACTCCAGCGAGCATTGCTCAATCGTCTGAAAGCCCCTCAATACAGGCACCTCACGTAGCCGCTGTTGTACAAAGCGTGTAGTTTCCGGAAATCCATTAAAGTTACCATTCTTTAACTTTCGTTGACGAAAATTGGTTTTTGGGCCGAAATTTTGTTTGCGACGTCCACTTTGTGATATTGCCCACGGCAACATATCTAAATTTTCCATTAACTCCTCACTTTCATTGGTACGCAGAAAATGCTCCTGCACATACATTCCGGGAAACGGTAATCCTTCATGATTGTTGTGTTCTGGATGTTGTTCACGCACTTCCCATGGGTTCCAACCTTCGAAAAGCCGATCACATAGGGGGCAAAATGAAAACGCTTTAAGTTCTTTTAGTTGTTCAAGAAGTGATGATTTTTGAATATTAAAATCTTTCTCGCACTGTAGACAGGTACGTACACCTTTGCAACCGCAAGGACGTATGGTATTCATTGATTCAACCGTTACCACCGGCGTTAATTTATAAAGCTATTCTTCAAACGTGTATAAATAAATATCTTAAAGTTTCGCAAGCTAAGATCAGCTGATTGCCAAAATACCGTATTAGCGTTATTATTTTGAAGAATATTCATAAAAACAATGAAAAACCATATATGGATATGTTCAAGAAAACTACACTTTGTACCGTTATAAAATATGCTGTTTATTATAAAAAATTAGTTATCATAAATATTATGCAAAATTTGTAATATGATCCATTAACCTTCAAATCCCGGCAACACCAGCGTGTTATCACAAAAATAATAGTCAGCTGAGATAATTTTTGTTACGGTTTAGTAATTTGTTTAGTCATCGCAAAGAAATGAAATTTGTTTATAATATTCATGAAAATTGCTAAAGTAGCTGCAGTTAAGGCCATAAAATGAATAACACTAATCCAAATATATTTTTTAATCCACTTATTAGTGGCATACAAAAGGTGGTACTCTACGAAACGCGCACTGTGAGTAACTTCTCGTTCCACAATATTTTTTTGTTAGTTTTAATTTTGCGTGTACATTTTAGCGTCTCTACCTTGTTGGCAGCAATAATCGGGAAACGCGCTTTCGCATGCTTACAATTGATCGCACTCAACATGACCGTGTTGCCATCGATGAGAATCCCAACGAGCTGAATGCGTTGGAAATACGCAGATTCCTCATTTCACTCGGTAGCTCAGCGCGAGTTACCTCCGCTTATGGTGTATTGGGTTTTGTGCGCTTTCTTGAAGGCTACTATCTGCTGCTCGTCACGAAACGCAAATGTTGCGCACACATTGGAATGCACTTGATTTACACCATAAAAGATACGGTTATGGTGCGCGTTAATGAACCGACAACATTGCGTGCGCCACATCCCCATGAAGAACGTTACAAGAAAATGTTCCAAAGCATCGATTTGCGTAGTAATTTTTATTTTTCCTATTCATATGATTTAACGCGCACGCTACAGTATAATGAGTCGGCACCTCGTTTTGTAGGACCAAATGTAGACTTGGACAACGATGAGCCGTTGCCCGACTGGGATAAACTCACTAACAATGTTGTAGCACCGGATGAGCGTGTGAACTATGCATTTCGTAGCAATTCGCGTACGCGCTTTGTCTGGAATGCGTTCCTCTTGCAGCCGATGCGTGTCATTGTGCTTAAGGACTGGATGTTGGAAGTGACGCATGGCTACATTAGTCAATCGTGTATTAGCGTGTTTGGACGGCATGTTAATGTGTGTTTAATTGCACGACGTAGTACACGCTTTGCGGGTACAAGATTTCTTAAGCGCGGCGCTAATTGTATGGGTGATGTGGCAAATGAAGTGGAAACGGAACAAATAGTCACAGACGGTCAACGCATGTGCTCGTTTACACAGATGCGCGGATCAGTGCCTTCTCACTGGTCACAAGATGTTGTCAAAATGGTACCGAAGCCACAAATACAGTTGGATATTTGTGATCCGTTTGCGCAAACACCGGCGCGTCATTTCGATCGTCTACTCTTTCACTATGGCTCACCGCTAATAATGTTGAATTTGGTGAAGAAACGCGAGAAGCGTAAACATGAATCGATCATCTCTAAAGAGTTGGTCTACAGCATACGTTACTTGAATCAGTTTTTGCCACCGCAACACCGTATGAAGCACATACATTTCGATATGGCGCGTAAGAGTCGTGGTGGCGGCAATGTCATGGAAATGTTAGCCGACATAGCGGAGAGCGTAGTCCAACAGACAGGCATGTTTTTTAAGGCGCGCGGTAGTGAGTGTACTTTCCAAACAGGCATAGTGCGTACGAATTGCGTCGATTGCTTAGACCGCACCAACACTGCACAATTCGCTATTGGCAAGTGTAGTTTGGGTCATCAGTTGGAGCGTTTGGGTTTCGTTAAGTCCGCCAAGCTCGAGTTCGACTCAGATTGTGTAACCATGTTGGAGAATCTATATGAGGAGCACGGCGATACGCTGGCCTTACAATATGGTGGCTCGCAGCTGGTACATCGTATTAAAACTTACCGTAAAACGGCGGCGTGGGCTTCACAAGGCAACGATATAATGCAAACATTGAGTCGCTACTACAGTAATACATTCAGCGATACGGAGAAACAGCATAGCATTAACCTTTTCTTGGGCTATTACATACCCAGCAGAAGTCACACAAAACGTAGGTTTACTAAAGATACAAACATCCATGTTTTGATTGATTTTATATCCTGATCAGAGAAGGTTAAGTGTGCCACAAAGTTTGTAACACCCAGACAGAAACGTCGGAGACTCTATAAAGTATAAAAATAAGTCGATTTATGTCGGTCCGTCTCAATAAGCGAACTAATTCCTCAGTTTATGAGATATCGATCTGAAATTTTGCACATGCCCTTTTCTCCCCAAACTATTTTACATGTTTTCAATATATTTTTTATTTGTAGAGAACCAACCAATATGGGAGCTGCAAACAGACTACTATATGCACAACGTCTACAAACCACTCACACCAGAAAATGAAACCCGTCTAATTACCGATTGGGTGCGTCACAAAGTGCGCTCCTGTCTACCCCACTCCACTTCAGACTCGAATAAAATTGTCAAAGAGCTGTTTCGCGTGCATTCCAAAGGTCTCGAAATGATCGATGCCTACTCTAATTATCATCAGTCGTTTAAATGGACTGATCTCAGCGAACACATAGCTTTCGAGATTAGCCAACTGGCACTACGTTATATGCCCACATTCCGCACCAATTACTCGCCATTTCAGCGACAAATACAAGATCGCAAAGCACGCAAAAATCCTAACCTTACTGGTCAAAGTTCCACCAGCTCAACGAATAGCAATTCATCGAGTTCCAGTTCCGAAGCGGATGATAGCTCCACTGATGAGGATATAAGTGCCGGCTATGCTGTTAAGGATGCCAATCAAACTGTGTTGATAGAACAAGAACCATTCACATTGGAATCGGTGTTGCCGCCTATGGACGAGGTATACGGTTGCAAGATTACCAATCCATCTAAAGTAAATATGGATATTTACCGGAAGTACGTGCAGTTCGGTAAATTGGCTACTGGCAATAATAATGCTTTCGCGCTTTCAACTGCGGCAGCACCACGTGAACGTGATAATGAAATGGCTAACTTAAAGCGTAGCATATTAAAACCATTAAGTGATTATGGCAGTGATTCGTACTTGCAAGTTACACCGCCAACTGTTAGCGAAGAGAGTCAAAAGATTTATGCAGAATATTGTAAAGTGCCGCGTAACTTCAATGCAGTGCCGAAATTCGAAGAAACCGATGTACTATTCCGTTATGTGCAGATGCTCTGAAGTCGCAGTTGAATGTGTAGATGAGTTGAATAAAGTATTAATATTAGCCACTAACTTCGAAATATCTATTATCGATGCTGTGGAGGGAGAGTCGGGGACAGAGGTGTTGGCTATTAATACCTTCACCGACTTTTATCCGGTGAATAACGTACTTGGAGTTAAACCCCCATATCACAGACGATGGGAGAGCAACGCTCGGAGAATATAGAGTGATCCTAGTGCAACTTCGTTTTGGATTTTGTATACCAAATACTAACGATCTCTTTGCATGCTCAATGAATCCAAAGCATCTAACAGCGCGTTAATTATGGTCTGTTCATCATCGAAATAGCACGTTACCTGAGCCTATCGTTAGATGGCAGGCGGGGATTTCGGCCACAACAACGCTCTGAGAACTCTGGTCCGAGCCGAATTGGCCCCGATCTTCGCCTATCTCTCCCTCTCTGCCTAGTTATATTAAGCTTATAATTTTATGCAAATTTGTAATATTTTTTTTCGTGCTTTTTATTTTAATAAAATCGTTTTCTAATATATAATATTATCACAATTGTATAATATTGTGTAAATCACAAATTTAACACAGGAGGGGGGTTGTATATTTCTTAGAATATTCATATTTGTATACATAACCTTTAAATAATGTTGTAACGCCAATAATGCACTTTTTGTATTATTTGCATACCACAATTTACGTGAATAATACGTAATCTCGTCCTTCGCACAAATTTAAACTATTTAAATTCGCTTCAAAAGCACCATTGGTGAGATCTAATTTCATACAAATAAGCAACGGCGGCCGCGCATGCGTGAAATGGACGATAGGCACTGCGTGCGTGAAACGGTGCGCCTCCACGTCGTAATGATTGTAACATTTGTTGATTTTCTCTGAAAGAAAATTTTCATAACGGTTAAAAATACCCCATTCGCCACACTTGAACTTACTGTCATCCACGTCACAGAAGGCACGCACTTTGCACTTGAACGCTTGTGGCAAGTCGCGAAAAAACTTACGTCCACGTTTACCCGCATTCCATATGGTGAAACCACTGCGCCATGGCTCCCCACACAACACATGCGTGAGCAAACGTTGCATACGCAATTGCCAAATAGTTTCGGCAACAATTGAGAATGTAGTTGCCGCCGCATGATAACGATAGAGCAGCAGGCATTCATTGATACGCAGCACGCGTCCACCGCGATCAAGATGCGCATAGAAAAAGATAAGATCTTCGGGTGTGCCACGGCCGCGTTCGCAAAATCCACCTGGTATGCGTTCGTAGACGCCCCGATGGCATAGCCAAGTGGGCATAATCACCGTCGGTCCATTGGCAGTGTATATCTGTAGCGGCAGCTTTGTTGGATCCAGTTCGTTTGCCCAACGCGTGAAGCGGCAGGTGGAATTCGGCGGCGTGCGCACGAACTTGCAGCCAATGAGCTTGAAAATTTAGTCTGTATTAATAACAAGAAAAATTGTTAACTTCGGCTGCACCGAAGCTGTAATCCGTTTTACAGGTTAATTTTTTTAAAGGACGAGTAGACAATTTCATATCGATAACTCAAAAACCGAGGGACTGGTTCGTATATATACAGACAGACGGACCTGGCTAAATTTATTCCGCCCATCAAGCTGTTCATTTATAAATGCACATATTTACTTCTCAGCAAACTTAATCCCTGCTCAGGGTATACAAATATGTACAACAACTGACATTTATATATACTCACGGCATCCTTATTGGCGCGCCCTAACAAATATTGTTGTTGTATACGCGTTGGCAGCATTTCATCGTCGATATCTTGAAAGCACAAGTAGGCACCGCTCGCCAGCTCTATAGCGCGATTGCGGCCATAACCCACTAGCAGTAAATATGATAATTTAATTTTAATTAAATTTATTTAAAATTAGTTATTTTCAAATTAACAATTTTGCACGCACCTCCTTTGGGATTTTCACTTTCATTTCGCACTATAAACATCCGTATCCGTTGTCTACGAAATTTGCGTTGCCAAATTGTCAGCATTTTCCTTGTGCCATCCGTACTGCAATCATCGAAGACACAAACCTCAATTTTAAACTTTTGCTTGCTTTCCACTTCCTCTGTTTCGGGCTGTGACGTCACATGTTCCAACAACCCATTGCTGTCCTCCCACTTCTGTTGTGCTGACTGCATTTGTTTTGATTGTTGTTGCTGCTTTTGCACATGCACAGCTGTGCATTGTCGGAGTATCGACCGAAAACAATTGTCAACCCACTTTTCGCCATTGAGCACAGTGACAATTATAGACTATTTTCGCGTTTGTTATGCACGTACAAAACGAGGAAATGGAAAATATTTTCATCATTCATTTATTTGAATAACTTTTATGCTTTTTAACATACCACTGTGTCCTCGCTCATTGATGGGGATGACTTACAACAAAAAATACAATTGCCGGCAGCAACACAACAATCTGATTGGAGCAGAAATCCAGTTATGAATATCTATGATGTGCTGCCAGATGGCTGCACTTAGAAAGCAGTGTAGAATTATGTATTCCGTTGACATGTGTTTACATACACAATAAAATTGATTTAAAATAATTGCTCTAAAAAAACAAACAGATAAAAACTATATACTTAGCCACAAAAAAGCAAGTACAAAGCAAATGTATAGATAAAACACAAACAAATCGATTTCCGTTATCTGGTATCACGCATTTCCTTGTACTTGTGGACGTCATTTTTTGTGTGGAATTTATTTACCCGCTTGAAAGTAGAATTTGTCAAAGTACGTTGATCTTCAAATTTTAACAATTTTCACGTTCGTTTACGGTTTAATTGAAAAAGTGTCATTAAAAAGGTTATTTGCTTTGATAGGCGTGGCGTTTGAGTTGTTAAGTTTCAATGTACCATATTTGCTTGGTGAGAAAGTGTATTAAAGTCTACACAATCTGTTGCTGTATCTAAACCTGCAAGTCATTGTAAAAGTCTTGTTTTCGTTTCATGATCAAATAAAGTAAATTAACCAATTTATCTTCTTTGTATTATATTGATAAGATTGATATAGTGATTTTTATATTTTTGCAATCCGTTTCTACAGAGTATTATAGTTTTGTTTACCTAAATTAAGCCAGATAGATATGTAGATATAGGGTTATATATATGTAAATAAATGATCAGGATGACGAGAAAAGTTGAAATCCGGTTGACTGTCTGTCTGTCCGTCTGTACAAGTTGAGTAAAAATTGAGATACCTCGATGAAACTAGGTACACAGGTTCCTTTGTACAAAAATAATAGCAAGTTCGTAGATGGGAGTAATCGGATCACTGCCACGCTCAAAATCGCCATTAACCGAAAACATATAAAATGCCATAACTAAACACTAAATTAAGATATAAAGCTGTAATTTGGTACGGAGGATCGCAGTAGTAAGGGGCACCTGTGGGGAAACATTTTTGAAAAGGTGGGAGTGGCCCCGCTCTCTAACAAGTTTAATGTAGATACATACATACATATCTCCTAAACCACTTAAGCTATTTCAGCCAAATTTGCTGAGTACAAAACCTATAAGAACTTCTATCGACAGTCTGAAAATGGATGAAATCGGGGGATAACTTCGGTCACTCGCATTTAACGGTACTGTTAAAAACTATTTAAAGCGCATTATTCCATAACTGCATATGCAGAAAGAATAAATTTTATTACCGAGATGGTGTGAAATGAGCTTTATGGGAGCCGTTGTGAAAATTGGACGATGGGCGTGGCACCGCCCACTTTTTGGTGAATTCTCATATTTCGAGAAAATTTAGTACGCGGCATTTTGTATTATTATGTCATATTGTGAAAATGGACGAAATATGAATTACAATCACGCCTACTTTCCATATAGCACAATTTTAAATTCCACTTGATTGGTTCAGTTTCCAGTATACAAATGAAGAAGCAATAATATAAGGTCTGTCGCAAAAGAAACAGAACTTTTTAAATATAACTATTTCTGGTGGCGCCAAATATTGGTGGGTATATGAAATAAAAAGTTTGATCTTTTTTTGGCATTTCGTAAAAATTTTATGACAATTGGATAACTACAATCGATGTTATCGATCAAAAAGTGACAGCAGCTTTTGGCCATCGGTCGTAAAATGCATTTTGAACAAAGAGCAAAAATTAAATTTTGTTTTAAATTTGGGAAAACGTTTGCTGAAACATTTCCAATGATGAAAAAATTTTATGGTGATCAGTGCCTATCCCGTAGTAAACTGCATGAGTGGTTTAAGCGATTCCAAGAAGGTCGTGAGGACCTCTGTGACGATCAGAAGTCACCGAAAAAAGTCGTCTTCAGAAGTCAAAAATAAAAACAATGCTGATTTGTTTTTACGATTCCGAGGGTATTGTACACCGAGAATTCGTCCCACCTGGCCAAACGATTAATGCTGTGTTTTACCTTGGTGTTATTAAGCTTATTTTGTCACGCATTCGTCGTGCTCGACCACAATACCGTGAGGCAGGGTCCTGGCGCCTGTTGCACGATAATGCGCCGTGTCATCGGTCGACGCTTGTCACTGAATTTTTGATAAAAAACTCCATATTAACCATTAATCACTCACCCTACTTACCTGATCTGGCACCCTGGGATTTTTACCTATTTAGAAAACAACATTTGCCCATGAAAGGACATTGGTTTCAGGACATTTCAGCTATCCAAAAGGCGACGACCGAAATTCCGAAAAATTACCTTAAACACTCATTTGAATTGCTAATTGACCGGGATAAACGCTGTATCGAAGCACAAGGAAACTACTTCGAATAAAATAAAAACTGGTGCGTATTCCAAGAAATGCATATCATTTTGTATGAAAGAAAACTAGCGAGAGGGAAAGGATACAAATATGGTGGAATGACCAACACTTTCTTAAATTCACATTTTATAAATTTATTATGCACATTTTGTGGATATTTTATAAAGCAAAGTCCAAATCAATTATCATTCTTGCGTTCTGACGGATTGATATCTATAATATTTACAATTGGATTATGATAACTAAAATACGATATGAAATGTCTTACATCTATTTTATCTATATTTCTCGCGAATACCGCATCAATAGTCGTACTTCCTTTGTCGTAGGATCGTTTCTTCCATTGATCATTTCTAATGAAAATTTCTCGCTGAGGAATGCCAGTAATGGTTCAGCTTCTGGCAATGAGAAAGTTACATTGAAATCTCCCGCAAGGAGTACCGGTTGTTCGCTATACTCTACTGGTTCTCCGATAATATCTGCAAAAGCTTGCGAACTTGCAGTTGACAACGGTAATAAAACTTTACCGATGAACAATTTTATATCTCTCATCGACGAATTTGGTGATATACATATATGTAAATGGCAATTAAATTCAATTTTTTACTATTATGATGATGACGATCGTTGATTCATGAGTAGTTATAGATGCTCCCGCAGAGATTGATGGAACAGCAGACGTTGAATCTTTTTACGCGCTCGGTACTCTCTCTGATATTCCGCAGCTGTTTTCCTCTTCCTCGATTGACTGCCAGCTATCATTTTCAATTTCTCCTTTTCCCGCTCTGCTTTCTTTCGGTTTGCTCGGTATTCACGATAATATTGTGCTGTTTTCCCTCCTCTTGAAACACGGGCTGCTCTGTTTTTTTCCACTGTAAAATCAATTTAAAATCAAACCATTAAAATTTTTGCCAATCCAATTGATATTAGTTTCAAGAGCAAAAGTTTAATGCACAATTGAAATATTCAAGAGAAACTTACCATCACATAACCTGGAATCCGGTGTGTTATGGGTGTATTATCAATGTCACTTATTTTATTGTTTGTTTGAATCACTATTTACTGTGTAATACTACAAATAGTACGTCAATATTATATACAAGAATGATAGAATACAAGATTACGACAACCGCCATTATGATACGTCATAGTTGCGTGTTGAGAAGAACAAGAGTGAAAAACTGTCAAATGGCCTGCAAATTGTAAACAGAAAAGTGAACACTTTTGTAAATTCGCAAAATATTATTAATTATTTCGATTTTAATGAAAAGTTTTAGTGAAGCGATTGAATATTGTTGAGTGAAAAGATTTGAATCATTTATAAAGAAATATATCGGCCTATAAATAATAAAATTGTCTATTAAGTTGTGATTCAAATGTAGAAGACGTTTCTTGTGTTGTATATAAATATATACATTTATTATAAGTTGAGATTTATCAGATGTATGAAATTATGATAAAAGAATTGTGAAATTAAATTGAAGATATATTTGTAACATATTTTTATTAAAGAGGATTTAGTATTAAATATATCTTTGTTTTGCAAAATAACATCCATTTTTTGGCAACTTTTAAATCGGCCGGAAAACTGAAAAAACTCGTTTTCGATCCTTTAATTGCATAATAATTATTACAACAAGCCACTGCACATTTCATTTTAAAAAATTAATATATTTATGTTTAGAAATTTAAATAAATACAACAGTACACTTTCACTAGTTTTCTTCATTTGAACAATTTTCACAAATGCTACTCTATTTATTGTGGATGTGCCTAAAACTACTTATGTATATCTTTTCTCGCAACAATATTCTAAACATTCCACTGAAATTTTTCCTGCAAAGACGAATGAATTAATATTATTTTGGGAATTTCCAAAAGTGTTTACTTTTCTGTTTACAATTTGTATGCATTTCTATGCTTGTTCTTCTCTAGGCAGAAGTGTGACGTCACGAAATTGTTGCACAATGTATTTGTTTTTGTAAGAATTGTCAAGAGCTAAACCGAAAAAAACTAACGGTAAACTAGTGTCGTAATCTTGTATTCTATCATTCTTGATTATATAGAACACGAATTAATTGGTAAATAAACACTGTCTACAGAAATGATCCTGTGAGTCTTAACTTTTCAACGGATAACGCAGAGTATTTCAACCAAAAGTTACACAAAATAGTTGAGAAGAAATGAAAGAGAAACAAAAGAAAAATAATGCGCAAGCATCCAAATATACATATGCGTACTGTACTTATTATATATACATATGTATATACTGTACTTATGTATTGACTGCATTATTATATATAATTATTTGTATAAAACCTTGGAATTTATTCATTAAAATCACCACTCAGAAGTCGTTTCATCCGTTGTAACCGAGCGATCATCGAAGAAACGTCATTTCTGATATGCCACAAGACAAAATTAGAAATGAAATTCATAAACCTCACGCTGTCAGATAAAACGATATACCTCCTCATCGCGGGTGCTAATACTTTCGATTTGCAAAGAAAGTAAATGAAGACTGACTACAGAAATGATCCTGTGAAGTATAGTCTTAACTTTTCAACGGCCAACGCAGAGTATTTCAACCAAAAGTCACACAAAATAGTTGAGAATTCGCAGAAATGAAACAGAAACGAAAGAAAAATAGTGCACAAGCATACAAACATACATATGCGCACACATGTGAATATGTCACCAACCAAAATTTAAACATTGTTCTACAAAAACAACAATAGCCGAGCTGTGCCGAAAGAAACTAACAAACGACCGCCGATTGTCACCGCTTCCCTTGCTGCTCGAACATCTTGGCAGACAAGGTTGCGAAACTATGCATTTAACGCAACCTTTTCCGAACTCGTATAAGAAGTATAACATCAAAAATATAACTTTTGAAAAATATTAATTTTTTTTTTTTTTTTAACAGTCCTGTTTCTCTTGCGACAGACCTTGTATAACGGGATACTATTTTCCAAATCCAACCCTAGGTACCGAATACGTGGCCCTCATTATCTATAGTTGACTTTTGACCGAAAATATCGGTCAATGTGTGAGATATACATACAACTTAAATTCAGACAGAATCCATTTCTGACAATAGTATTTTTGTGTATCAAAAATGGCTGGAATCGGGTCAATACTTCCGTCAGCCCCCCATATACCTAATATAAAGATTTTCGAACTTCCAGGTGACTTTATGCTTGATATATCGACCAATATTTGAGTCATATCAATGAAATTTACAGAATATGTGACCTGGTCTACGAAAAAAGGGCTTAGGTGTCAAAAAATCATTTTTTTTTTTTGCACGTTAGCTCCCTTTTCGTAGACCAGGTCACATATGTTTATTTCATAGCAGTATATCTTTGTGCCTAAAATAAATACAATTAAGCGGAAACTTGACTTAGCCCCCATATAACCATTACCAGGATTTTTAAACATAATGAAACCTCAGGATCATTATTTAGTATGTGGCTGATAATAGTGGGCCGATACTACCTACGCCTTATGCAGAATATGTAAGTCAGTGTAGAAGTTATATATAGTACATGTCGCTCATTTGCTGCAAGACCAGCATAAGTCAAAAAAATCGATTTGTCAGAAAACGCGTTTAAAGTTTTCAACTGACTATAACCTTACACGGAAAACAGGAAATATATTCTCTTCTCAAGCGGAGCATATAAGAGGTATTCATATGAATTTTTCACTCAACATGAAGTATGATATAACGAACAATTCTGCAGCATTAACTCAAAAATCACGTTTTTTGATTTATGCTGGTCTTGCAGCAAATGAGCGATGTATATATATAATTGCGTAGATTCCAATCCTCAGATTGGCGGTTTGCAACATAAGGTATTTCCTGGCTTTGATTCCTGAAAGTTGCAAGAGTATAGAATGTTAGGTTGCACGCTAACATAGTCTTTTCTTACTAGTTAAACTATACGCGTCAGCGTAAGGTCGATTTAGTCTTATCCTTTTCTGTCTATCTACACTGAATTAAAAAAGTTTACATACACCTAGTTCTATTAATGTACGATACGTTAGTTTGTTTTAAAACGAATATATTTTGTATTTTTTTATATTCACTTCAAAAGACGTATATTCAATATTAAATATAGCACTTACATTTTTTTACGCATATAATTTTTTTGATGAAATTCGATGTTTTCGATTACGGTTTTCCCATAAGTCCCAGATATGTTGAATAGGATTAATTTCTAGTGATTGTGGGGCATATGGAGTTATTTTCAATTCTATAACAACACATTTACAGTACAAAATATAAAAAATATGTTGTAAAATGATTTTGTTGCTATTAACAGCCGATTTAAACACACTTAGGCGTAAATTAGTTTGTTAAAATCCTCAGATACTGCTGTGATCAAATTGAAAGGTGAAATTTTTATTTATACTTCGCTTGTTTTTCCCATCGGTAATTTTTTCTGTAAGTTGGTAGTACTATTAGTAATACCTATGCTAAATTTAACGTGTAAATATTCATTAGTATTTGAAATACGCGTAGTTTTGTGAGGCTCCAAAAGTGAATTCTTCGATTTTTACTATGTGTGAATTTATTGAACAAAGAAGTGCGATAATGCACCATCTCATACTGCATTGGTTATTCGTGATCATTTACTACATTTTCAACTAATACAAGGTGCTTTTCAAAGTAAATAGGACTTTTTGAATCTAGCGCCCCCCTGGTGGCGCCATCTATATATGTCGACTGGTGCGTTAGAATCTGCTATCTTTATCGATTGTCCAGTGAGAATTTCATGACATCATCGATTGGAAGAGAAGCTATTGCGTTTTAAGTGTCAGTATGTTTGTGTTATCGGTGCGAAAATGAGCTTCGAACAAAGAGCCAACATTAAATTTTGTTTTAAAATTGGTAAATCTTTTACCGAAACGTTTCAATTGACGAAACAAGTTTATGGCGATGATTGCCTATCCCGTAGCAGAGTGCACGATTGGTTTCAACGTTTTCAAAGTGGTCATGAGGACATAAATGACGATCAACATGTGCGCCAATCAAAATCCGAGATCACCGGAAATTCCATCGAAACTGTGCGAGAATTCATCAAAAATCAGCCGAAATCATTATTGAATTTCATGGAAATGGAATTGAACATCTCCAAAATAGCGATTTATCGCATTTTGACCGAACATTTGGGCGTACGAAAGGTGTGTGCACGGTTTGTTCCGCACAAATTGACTGACGACCAAAAATTACTCAGAATCCAACATTCGATTCGACGCTTGTGACCGATTATTTGAGCAAAAATCACGTTTTAACCATTAACCACTCCCCATATTCACCTGATATGGCACTGTGGGACTTCTTCCTTTTCGGAAAAATGCATTTGCCCATGAAAGGAAAGCGTTATGCAAATGTAGAGTCCATTCAAAAGGCTTGCACCGGCATACTGGCGGCTATACCGGCCAATGAGGTAAAACACTTGTTCGACATGAATTTGGACCGTGCAAAATGCTGTATTGAAGCAGAAGGAGACTATTTTGAATCAAATAAATTGATTTTGCCGAAAAAAACCATTTGTTCTGTTTTTTTGAAGTCCTGTTTACTTTGGAACGCTCCTTGTATTGTGCCGCGACCACCGCATTCGCCTGATTTACCTTTCCGTAACTTCTGGCTATTCAGCAAATTCGCATGACCACTCCGAGGACACCGTTTTGACTTAATTTAGGATACGAAAGCTGAATCGAAGAAGGCGTGATAGCCATCACGACGGAGGATTTTTCCAAGTGCAATGATGACTGGAAAATTCGTTGGCATAAGTGTATTGCCACGGAGGCGATTACTTTGAAGGAAATGAAATGAACAAAATTCGCCTTTCAATTTGATCACAGTAGTACATGTGTGTTGATGATCTTTTATGCAAAGGGATAAAACGATCATGTAACAGAATCCTTATTGAAATCTTTAGTGACTTTCGCCACTTATTCCTAAACTGCCTCCCATTTTTCACAGTTGTTGCGTCTTTAACCATTTCGCTTTAATAATAATCTCAATCGGCCTTAGCTCTGGGCAATTCGGAGAGTTCACCTCTTTGGGAACAACAACCACTCTAATGTCTTGGTACCACTTTAAAGCGGCTTTTCTGTAATAAAAAATGTCGCAAGATCTGGCCAAAAGAGTATTGGATCCTTATAAAGCTTAACTAAAGGCAACAGACTTTTCTGTAAGCACTCATTAACATAAATTTCTTGATTTATTGTTCCATAGTCTATAAAGGGATCACTTTTAAAGCCACACTCTCAAATTACCTGCCATACTACTAAACATTTTTTTGGGAATTTGTTAAGCTTTTTATTTTTAAATTTATCAGAAACATTTTCCCTTGTCGCCCTCAAATTTGTTTCAAGTTCGCTTTTACATTGGATTCATCACTGTCATTACAACGCAGTTAAAATTAGGCATGAACTTTTCATATAATAATCGAGCACGTCGTTTTGCCAAAACATGTTGGTTGTCATGTTGCGGTTTGGTGCTGCATTCCCTTTGAAGGAACGTAATCCATTTCGTTTGTGTACTTTCTGTACATATGAAGGTGATATTTGCACTGTTTTATCGACATCTTGTAGTGAAAGTCTAGGATTTCGTTTCAAATAGGTCAAAACTTTTTTGCTATAAGTGGAGATTCAAATCCTTGTTTTCTACCACTACCGGCCTTTCTGTTCAATGATAAGGAGTCAATGTATCTCTTAAGTATGAAAGATACTGAAGATTTTGCAATTTTTTGCTGACAAATTTTACACTAACAATATTTTTGTAAAAAATATAATGCAATTATGTAGATAATGTAGTAAACTTTGCGTGTAAATTTGAATTTTGATTTTACCGTCAGAAATTTCTAAGCTGTGCGGATTTCTTTGTCATCAGTTTTTTTCGTGCACGTACTTTAATTAACAATAACTAAATTTGCACTATTTATCTTTGAGGCATATAGTTAGAATGCTTTTTTTCGGCAATAAAAATATCAATCAATTTGAATTTTTCGTACCAGCGTTCTTAATTAGTTGCACACATCTGTATATACGCGGACCAGTGTAGTTGTGAAATAACGGTCTGAAATTTTGCAGATGACATTACTCGCAAGAAGCTGCAACGTTATAATCCCCGAACTTAATGTTCAGATAACGAAAAGAAGAAACGACTGGCGCGCTGTTGTTAACTCGGCTCTAATCGCGTAAGCGGTGTCTACGCCAATAAAGAAGAAGAAGAATGTTCAGATCGGATCGCTATAGCATAAAAATACCATTCATAATTATGAAATGTTTCTTCATAAATTCTAATTTTTTTTATTAATTATGCTTAAATCGAATTGAAGTTTGTGGCCAAAAAAGACTAACAAAATGATCACCGTTGAATGTTCGAGTTTTTAGATTTGGTTATACATGTACATATAGCTGCTATAAGAAATGCACCTATCAAGGGTATTATTATTTATTTTCTTGTTTTGCTTAAATTTATACGAATAAGTTATTCTAAAATCTTGCTTCTTATTACATAAACATAACTTTAATGAAACGTTTAAGGAGATTACCGTTGATCTCAAGCTGTAGAGTTTAAACTGAATGTAAGTAACTTCCTGTCATACAGGGCATAACATACAAATACTACATATGGGTGCTGAGATAATTCGTGGACCGATTTTCCGCAGTAAACGATATTAGTGTGTCAATATCTTTCATATTTTTTGGAAAATATGTTCTCTTAGTTTCATTGTTTTATCTCAGAAATTCCTCGATATACATATAACCTATGGTTTGTGTCCAGTTTTATTTCAATATCTTCATTAGTGCTTGATTTGTATACTGTAAAGTGAAATAACGGATATAATGTAAGATTGTATTATATGTGAAGTAGACGTAAAAATGTAAAAATGTTTCGATATTATGTATTGAATTTAGTTAAAATTGGTCAAGTTGTTCTCGAGATAAAGGATTTCACCTATAGGTAAGTGGTAGCCTTTAACTACTATCTTAGTTGTAAAAAATTACTTGGGTGGTTTATGAAATAAGTACACTACATTTATAAGGGAGCGGCTTACGTCAACTACTTAAAAGGCTTCAAACTGCAAATTTCCCTCCAAGCTTTGATACACTGCACAGTAGTCGATTTCATAGGCCAAAAATAAAAAAATTAAAGTTTGAAAAAGTTGTGATCCCTGTCTCGCCCTCAAATGAATCAAGTTTGTTTATATTAGTTAATGTTTTCTAAGTCTATGCTTTTGATTTCAGCTGCAACTGTCTTTGTTATTCATGTTGTTCTACCAGACATGCGATTTTTTGTGTGTTATTTATAATTTTTTTATAATTTTTGTATTTACGTCTATGTATATTTGTGCATATTTTATTGTTTTTCATGTTTTTTTTCATCATACATATATAAGCTTTGGTTTCCATTTCATCATTTTCTCACTTTTATCAAATGTTTTTTTATACGTACTTTTATTTAGGCACATCATATCGGTGTAAACTTTTACGCCTATATATAATATTATATTTTTGAATTTGGGTGAAAATGTGTGAAGAAATATCACTTATCACCGAAGAAAATGTAATAAAGCTTCAGTATCTACTTATTAGAAGCTCCGTTAACAAAGAACTTGATATTAACTTAAAGGGAAAAACAAAGCAAATAAAGGTCTCAGAATCGGATGTTGAAGTTGAGATACAAAAATTATTAAACCACATTCCGTCACAAATGTAATTAATGAACGGAATGAGTCCTCTAATTACCTATCATCAATAAGAATACGTAGCTTTGATTACAATTCTGGTCAGAGCGAATATAAGCAGAAATTTTAAAATAATAATTTGGAGGACAAGAATTTATTTGTCACGACATAAGTATGTCCCTGAATAACTGATAATGAAATCGCAAAATGATGAAGAGCACAAACGAATTTGGAAAAACTGCAGACCTTCGTCTACCCGCTATTGCCGTCCAGTTCGAAATCATTTTCAAAAGGAATCAGTTTAATAAACCCTAAAGGCATTAGATTTCGTCAGTCCGAAAAATGTTAATTCACGCTTCCGATGTTATTCAATATGCACCAATTTCAATTGGGGAGCTCTCATAAGAATCTGCTGAGTTAAGCAATAAGGACGTTAAGATGTATCGACTCCATCATACAAGAAAAAACTAACGGATCGCTACAAATCGGGACTTGCAAAACCGATTGCCTTTGAGCTTAGATCCTTTCATCACCCGTCAAAGAAACTATCATGCAAAAGTAAAATTAGTTTTGATTATACCCTGAACAGGGTATATTAAGTTTGTCACGAAGTTTGTAACACCCCAAAGGAAGCGTTGGAGACCCTATAAAGTACTCGTATATACATGTATAAAAGATCAGTATATTGATCTTAGTCGATTTAGCCATGTCCGTCTGTCTGTCTGTCCGCCTGCATATACATGAACAAGTCTCTCAGTTTTTAATATATCGTTTTGAAATTTTGCAAACGTCATTTCCTCTTCAAGATGCTGCTCATTTGTCGGAACTGCCGATATCGGACCACTATAACATATAGTTGCCATACAAACTGAGCAATCGGAATCAAGTTGTTGTATGGAAAACTTTCACATTTGACACTGAATCTTCACAAAAGTTGGGATAGGTTATTTTCTAAGGCAACAATGTAATCTCCGAAGAAATTGTTCAGATCGGTTAACTATGGCATATAGCTGCCATAGAAACTGAACGATCGGAATCAAGGGCTTGTATGGAAAATTTTCGCATTTGACGTGGTATCTTCACGAAATTTGACATGGATTACAGCTTTAGGTAATAATATAATCTCCGCAAAAATAGACATATGGCTTCAATACAAACTGAACACGTAGTTACTAAAGGAAATACCCCTGTGAAGAGTATATTAGCTTCGGTGCAGCCGAAGTTAACGTTTTTTCATGTTTCGTTTATTAACTTTTATAATTTAATACAATTAATTAAAATTTGTTATCGTCGGGGCGTGGCGGAGTGGGAAACGAGAAAGAAATATTTTAAAAAGCTTTGGCGAGAGTTTCACTTTTATATAAGCAGTGGAAGTATTTTTGGCCGCTGATTCCATACAATACCGACCACTGTGCACTGTATCGATTTACAGTTTTGTATCTTAATTTGTAGTTTACTTATAATACTAACATCCTTAGAGTGCCAAGAAACACTTGTACCAAATTACACCAAAATATCTCCATTTTTACCCAAGTCATCGCTTGTACGGACTGATGGACAAACATATAGTATAGGGTGATTTTTTTGAGGTTAGGATTTTCATGCATTAGTATTTGACAGATCACGTGGGATTTCAGACATGGTGTCAAAGAGAAAGATGCTCAGTATGCTTTGACATTTCATCATGAATAGACTTGCTAACGAGCAACGCTTGCAAATCATTGAATTTTATTACCAAAATCAGTGTTCGGTTCGAAATGTGTTTCGCGCTTTACGTCCGATGAGCGATGAGGCTCATTTCTGGTTGAATGGCTACGTAAATAAGCAAAATTGCCGCATTTGGGGTGAAGAGCAACCAGAAGCCGTTCAAGAACTGCCCATGCATCCCGAAAAATGCACTGTTTGGTGTGGTTTGTACGCTGGTGGAATCATTGGACCGTATTTTTTCAAAGATGCTGTTGGACGCAACGTTACGGTGAATGGCGATCGCTATCGTTCGATGCTAACAAACTTTTTGTTGCCAAAAATGGAAGAACTGAACTTGGTTGACATGTGGTTTCAACAAGATGGCGCTACATGCCACACAGCTCGCGATTCTATGGCCATTTTGAGGGAAAACTTCGGACAACAATTCATCTCAAGAAATGGACCCGTAAGTTGGCCACCAAGATCATGCGATTTAACGCCTTTAGACTATTTTTTGTGGGGCTACGTCAAGTCTAAAGTCTACAGAAATAAGCCAGCAACTATTCCAGCTTTGGAAGACAACATTTCCGAAGAAATTCGGGCTATTCCGGACGAAATGCTCGAAAAAGTTGCCCAAAATTGGACTTTCCGAATGGACCACCTAAGACGCAGCCGCGGTCAACATTTAAATGAAATTATCTTCAAAAAGTAAATGTCATGAACCAATCTAACGTTTCAAATAAAGAACCGATGAGATTTTGCAAATTTTATGCGTTTTTTTTAAAAAAAAAGTTATCAAGCTCTTAAAAAATCACCCTTTATGTATACTATATAGTTGTGTATCAAAATTTATTTAAGTCTAGTTTTAAAAGCAAACGATAGATGACCAAAACTGCACAGCTTTGCAAGAGTATAGTACGGAGTTTGTAAAAAATGTATCTCGAAATTAGAATTTTGGTGGGCTATATGTTTTCATTTTTCGATTATTTTGTTGCCTTATGTTGGTAATAATATCCCTCATCTATGTTGACAAGGTCGGTCATTTTGAATATTTAGTTTATTTTTGACAGCTCTTTTAATTGATTGAGTTTTGGTTTGTTTTTGCTTTTTAAGTGCGCGGGAGAATTCTGAATGTGACTGTGGCATATGGTTAAGCTATATTGGATAGCAGCAAGCCGTTCTTTCACTACACACTTAAAGGTGATCCAAGGAGAGGTACTTTTTTCAAGCAGTCATGTTTTTTTTTTGTTCAGTATATTTTCGCATTTCATTATGGAAAGAATTACGCCTGAACATTGTTTGCAAATCATTCAACTTTATTAAAAAAATTCACGTTCTGTAAGAAATGTGTTTCGCGTGCTTCACTGCACTTATGACCAACATAATCGGCCTACTGAGCGTACTATTCGCAACACCATTACTCATCTTAAGACCAGGATTCATTATTGGATAATATTCGACCGAAAAGACCACATCCAGCACGCAGTGAAGACAGTATAGGAGCCGTAGCTGAGAATGTACGACTCGGCGCATTTTACGACGAGATCTTAAAATGAAAGCGTACAAAATTAGCTTGTGCCAGAACTGAAGCTGCTCGATCTTCCGAACCGAAATCGATTTATGGGCTCTTAAAAAGTTCCAAGAAGTTCCGACGTTTTTGAGCCAAACTATTTTTTGGCGATGAGGCTCATTTCTGGCTCAATGGGTATGTAAACAAACAAAATTGCCGGTTTCAACAAAACGGCACTTTCCACACATGGCATCAATCAATGGATTTATTGAGAGAACAGTTCAGTGAGAAGATAATTTCACGTTTTGGGCCGGTCGATTGGTCACCAAGATCGTGTGATATCACACCGTTGGATTTTTTCCTGTGGAGATATGTAAAGTCTATACTCTATGCGGACAAACCCGCTTCGATTCAGGCCTTGGAGTAAAAAATCACTTATGTCATTAGTCAGTTACCATCTGAAACAGATAGTCTTTAAAAGATAAATGCCTAAGAATGTTTTTTCGAATGATAATAAACATTCGCCATAACATTTGAAGTTTCTGTGTTTTTCCTAAAAAAAAGTAGGGCAACTCGAAATGGATCACAATTTAATTCATCAATCTTTGAAGTATCTTTATCAAATGAAAAAATACTAGTTTCTTTTATTTTTACTACACTTTGTTTTGACGATTCATATTCTTCTTCTTCTTCTTTACTGGCGTAGACACCGCTTATGCGATTATAGCCGAGTCAACAACAGCGCGCCAGTCGTTTCTTCTCTTCGCTACGTGGCGCCAATTGGATATTCCAAGTGAAGCCAGGTCGCTCTCCACTTGGTCCTTCCAACGGAGTGGAGGTTTTACTCTTCCTCTGCTTCCCGCGGCGGGTACTGCGTCGAATACTTTCAGAGCTGGAGCGTTTTCATCCATCCGGACAACATGACCTAGCCAGCGTAGCCGCTGTCTTTTAATTCGCTGAACTATGTCAATGTCGTCGTATAGCTCGTACAGCTCATCGTTCCATTGAATGCGATATTCGCCGTGTCCAACGCGCAAAGGACCATAAATCTTTCGCAGAACTTTTCTCTCGAAAACTCGCAACGTCGACTCATCGGTTGTTGTCATCGTCCAAGTCTCTGCACCATATAGCAGGACGGGAATTATGAGCGACTTATAGAGTTTGGCTTTTGTTCGTCGAGATAGGACTTTACTTTTCAATTGCCTACTCAGTCCGAAGTAGCACCTGTTGGCAAGAGTAATCCTGCGTTGGATTTCCAGGCTGACATTGTTGGTGGTGTTAATGCTGGTTCCTAAATAGACGAAATTATCTACAACTTCAAAGTTATGACTGTCAACAGTGACGTGGGAGCCAAGTCGCGAGTGCGACGACTGTTTGTTTGATGACAGGAGATATTTCGTCTTGCCCTCGTTCACTGCCAGACCCATTTGAGTTGCTTCCTTGTTCAGTCTGGAGAAAGCAGAACTAACGGCGCGGGTGTTGAGGCCGATGATAGCAATATCATCGGCATACGCCAGCAGCTGTACACTCTTGTAAAAGATTGTACCTGCTCGATTAAGTTCTGCAGCTCGAATAATTTTCTCCAGCAGCAGATTGAAAAAGTCACACGATAGGGAGTCGCCTTGTCTGAAACCTCGTTTGGTATCGAACGGCTCGGAGAGGTCCATATTCTAGATCACACTATAAATTCCCCAAGGCCCTTCCATTCCTTTCAGCAATGTTCAACCTTGCATATTTCAATTAAATACAACATGATGTTTTTTTTTTTTCAAAATTCAAGTACAATTTTTATTTCATACACAGTTTTTAATATCCTTTTTTATTAATATAAAAAGATCGTAAATTTAAAACTTAACTATAAATAGGATTACACATTGATGTATTTTAAGTAACTTTCTTGCCTATAAAATGACAGATGTCATATGCTTTAGACATTTAGATACAATGCTCGCTTACTATATGCGTGTACTAAAGCAAAATTCCTGTTTTTTGTTTCAATTGCAGTTTACAAATAATTTTTACATGATATTTTATATATATACAATTTTTGAAAATCAAGCAACTAACTAGAAATACTTTTACAAGGTTTTTATACATATCTAGTAACAAATTCTTTGACGACAAAGTCTTCTATAAATATGTATGCAAATGATTTATGAACGTGATTATGAGGTTTTTGTTTTTGTTTTTGTTTTTCTTTTTTACTTTAAGGCTTTTTTCCAATATGGAAAATACAAAGGTAAGCAAGTAAGGTAAATAATAATATACGTTAAGGTAGTAGTGATGAATTAGGTAATATGGATGTATGTGTGTGGCGAAAATTTTCGTTTAAATGCACGCAATGCAAATCAGTCTTATGGCAGTATAAACACAAACTTAAACTATACAATGGCTATTTTTCGCGAATAAGGAAAGATGCATGTATGTTTTATGTAGAATTTTTCGTTTTCATATTATTTTTACCCCACTAATATGAAATTAGAAACGTCAACGCTTCTTTAACCAACCAATTGTAATTTAATTAACGTTATTTGCTAATTGCCTGCAGCACTGCTGCATTTTGCATTATGCAATTCCTTATATTTGTAAGCATTTCCTACTGCCATGACTCGCATAAACATTTTCGAAGGCATTGATCAGCTCGTCCATGCCTTTGAGTAGACCCTCCTCACAGTTACCGGGTATCCATGTGGCGCGATGATTTACATTCACACCCGGTGGCAGTGGTCGCGACTTGGCGAAGTCGATTAACCAAGCGCCCACCTTATCATCATCGTAAACGATGAAAATGCTTGAGCCGACCACCTCGTGTCGCTGAAAGAATGCCGACTTCTCCATCACCATACGCATATGTTTCAGCCGCTTGATCAGTTCCTTTGTCACCGTACGCTTAGCGCCGAGAAACTGTTCGATAGTTTGTGTAATTTGATCGCTATTACGTACCGTCTTGAGATCTTTAACGGGTGGACGACCGCGTAGACGCAACGCTTCGATGCGAAAACCTTTCGATTGTGATGATGACATCGATTCGCGGAAAAGCATATAACGTAGTTTGGTAATAGCTTGCGTCGACTCCTCTTCGGCTGTGGGCGCTAATGGATCGACGGCAACCATTTTCTTGTACAAATCCGGGCGCAACGTCTTATTAGTCACTTCGGATTCGAGAAATGTGCGACAACCCATTTTAATATCCATCACACAGGGATCCTTGAAGCCGGTCAGCAGATCTTGTAGTTCGATAAAATTGTCGCCATTCACCGTTTGAGCACCGTAAAATTGCGGCACAATTTTGGCTGTTTGCGGCTCCTGTGTGAGTAGCTTGTAGGCGAGCACCTCATTGTCGGTCAGACTGGCGACGCGTTTGCGCACAATGCCGGCAGTTGTAGGGACAATGCTGCAAAGGAGAGAAAAGAGGGTATGAGTAAAGTTTGTGTTATTTCTAAAGTGAGCCCATAAATTTTACAGTGTTTTTTCATAAATTCAGCGGCGGCTTAAATGTTGTATATTTACCTTTCTGGGTGCCCGGACAATTGCATCCAACCTGGCGGCTTAACGTTGGCGTTAAAATGCTGGTTGTTTTGATTGTGTTCCAGCAGCGCGGGCGTAGCGGGTGCACTCAATTCCAACGCGTTCTACAAAGAAATAAAGCAAAATTCAAATATATGTATATTAGTTGTTTACTTCAAAGAGTTTATAAACATATTTTAATATGCCTGACAAATTCTAATAAACCTCGACACAACTAATGCGTTGATAAGTGGCTGGCGATAGGAAAGGCAAGGAGCATTGTATTTTTATACATATGTATAATATGTATGTATGTATGTCTGGCGCCAAATCTATAGGTATTTGTTATATTTAATCAAAATTTTCGAGGGCGCCATAATCGGAATGTCAACGCATGTCGCCAATGAAGCGGCTAGACGACAGCCAGACGCCGGGTATTTGTGGATTGCTTAAGTGCGTTGATTAGAAAAAGCTTGTTGTTTGTGACTTACATGAGGATGATATAAAAAAAAATATTTTAATTCAATTTCAAAAATACATACATATAAAGGTATATATTTTTTTTTTCAAATGTTAAAATCCTATTAAAAAAAGTATATTACACCTATCTATCCCTTTTCAAATTCAAATAACCAATTCCTAGCATACCTAATGCCCGCGCCTAACTGAAATGTCAACACACAACTAATCGGCGAACAGCTGATTGTCAATTTACACTGTTTACAACGCCAAACAAAAGGGTATGCTTTTTTATTTGTATTAAAGGTCACAAGTGACGCAGTCGAGCGATGAGCACAAAGTCCGAAATTTGTTTTGCAATCAAGTGTAAGCGCCGCGCATTTTTAAATTAAAATAAAGTAGAGGCAAACAATGTTAACTACGGCTATACCGAAGCTAAAATACCCTTCACAGTTACACTTTTTAGAGCATTAAATTTAATAAAGAATGTTTAACTTGTTTTTAAGCGGTCAGTTTGTATGGCAGCTATATGCTCTATCGGTCCGATTTGAAATTGTAGCCTTGGCTTAGGAAATAATCTTTGCCAAATTTTGCGCAGAAACATTGTCAAATACGAAAGTTTTCTCTACAAAAACTTAATTTTTATCGGTCAATTTGTATGGCAGCTATATGCTATAGTTGTCTGATTTGCATAAAATTTACGCAGATTGTAGAGTTGGCTTGTACAGAAAGCTAAGCCAAATTTCGTTAAGATATTTTGTCAAATTCAAAAGTTTTCCATGCAAATGAACAGTTTCCAGACAAACGTCAACAAATTTAAAATAAAAAGCGCTCAACGGCTTGGCTAGTGATTTACTGTACTTCTTCAGTCGTTTCAAAATAAAGAAATGTTTCACGCGCCCGGCGCCTGATGCGAATGCTTAAAATGACGCGCATAAGTTCCATAACCTTTAATTGAACCCCACTTGGTTTAATATTGCCGCTTTTTCGAGTACTTTTTATGACTTTTGCTTTCATTTTTTATATGTCTTTTTATTTCTTTCTTTAATGTTTTAAATATTTTATTTTAATTCTTTCTTTAATTTTTTTTTGTACTTTATTTATTTATTTTTATTGCCACCCAAATTAAGTCACTGCTTCACACTGTCTTCACACAGCTGATTGTAAGTCAATAAACGTCAATGAACAACAATTAACCATATTAATTGTTGCTAAAATGTTTGCAGTGAAAGCAATTATATCTTTTTGCAATTTTCAGTAGCGGTTATCAGGAAATGTAATATGTGTTTTTAAGAAACAATTTCAACGCATCGCAAAGCGTGTGAAGCCCAGTTTGAAAACATATATATACATACATATGATGCAATTGTGGTGTGTTGGCAGCATCACTTGCTTTGCAAATAATGAAAGGCATTTGACATTTGCTTATCAAGTTTGATTATTTGTGCTAAATATAAGACAAAATAATACTAAAACTGAACTTTTCGACTTGTCGAAATGAGTTTTCAAACATATTTTGCTGTTGGCAACCCAGCTTGCTACTAGTGCGCTTCAGCTAAAGCGCGCTGTGGTAGGATCGCTGCCGTATGCCTGCTGTTTTGTTGCCGTAAAGCAGGAAGTCTGCGCTTTTATTGTTTGACATTTACAATTTTAAAGTGTTTAATATTTTACTGTAATTTTCGCGTTTTTTTGCACCCTTGTAAGCCTTATAATTTAAGTCTTGCTTCATGGCCGCTTTCTTTCGCCTTTAATTTTTAAAAACTCCTTAAAATGCTTTTTTTACTGCCTGTTGGTGTAGCAAAAATGTGCAAAATTATATAAAGTGTGTGAATTTTTGCGCCTGTGTGCGCAGGCAGCAATAAAATTACAGTTTTAATCGCATATCTCGCACGTCGCATTTATTCACTTTTTTCGCGCACGCAACACAGTTCTTTGGCGCGGGTGACGTATGCTGTGCATACAAACATATGTACATACCTATGTACAAAGATGCGTAGATATGAGCTGGTGATTTAAGCGCATGGAAAATTTTTGCATTTACTGTGTTAATATTTATTGTAGTTAAACAAAAATATTGATTTAAAAAATATTTGCTATGTATGCGTAAATACTTACGATGGCCAGAAATTTCAATAATGACATGCGATGGGGCGGTAGTATATCACGTTGACTCAAATAGTCGTTCATATAGTTTTCAAAGTCGTTTTTCTGCAAGAGAGTAAGAAAAAAATGCGAAAAAATTGTGATTAGTAATTTGCTGGAAAATAATAGTTAAGAAAATAAAAAAATTTATATATATAAAAAAAAACTAATTTTCAACACAAAATAATATTTGACAAAAATTATTTACAAAAACAATTAAAAAAATAATGATTATAAAAAAAAACATTTTGGATAACAAGTTTTTCCATAAAAAAAATTTATTTTGGAACAAAAAATTAAGGAAAAAAAATGTCTTAAAAAATATTTTGGTAAACAATTTTTCTCACGAAAAAATGTTCTAAACAAAAAATCCGAATTTTTTTTTTAATTTTTAAAATATAATTTTTTTGTAATAGTTTTTATTTCTATTAATTATGATAACTAATTTCTTTAACATTATTTTCCAACCACGTCAAATGCAAGACGCTTCCACATCTAGTTAACTCGACCGTCACGCTGTGTTTAACGCATTGAACTGCGCCATCTTCAACACAAAACGATCCAGTTATTTTATGAATGTCGTGTATCTGGAGTATTTCACTAGGAGAGCATATGGCAGTTTCTCGCTTATCAGTCATAATTGTTTGTATGTATTTTTTATATTTACTGCTTGATAAGCAATGATAAAAGTTTACAACACCAAGCAAACACGCCGAAAATCGGTACAAACTACATGCTTATGTATACTTATGTATATAAAAAACAACAAAAGAGATAGTAAATGACTTTTTCAACACCCTTTAATGGGGGGACAAGACACTCGACAGCATTTTGTTAGATTGTGAGATTTGAAAAACAATTACCAGCAGAAATGTCAAAACATGTTACGCGCTAAAGTGTGCGATGTCAAGCGTAAAAGGCAGTGGATAAATTTATAAAAAGTGAAATATTTGATTTTAGCAAATCATTAATTTTTTTTTCATCGAACGCTACATAGCGCGTGTGGCTTGTTATTGAAGAGCTTTAGGGAAAACCCGAAACTACAAAAAGTTGCCGAAGAAGCTGCTAAAGTATCGCTTGAGTAGTAAATATATGAATCTGAAGTGGCAAAGTCTCATTGATGAAATGCTTGAAGCACATACGCAAGTGTGCTTGACAAGCGCAAGAAGAAAAATAAAAACCAGAAAGAAATTAAGATTGAAAGAAATAAATTTAAAAAAAATTTCAAAATATACATACATATAAGAAAAAAGTGAAAAAAAAAATTAAACAAAATTAAAGATAGAATTATAAAAAAAATAATAAATCAATTAAAATTGGCATTAAATAAACTAATTGAAATTAAAAATAGAGATTAAAAAAAAATATAATTAAGAGGAAAAAATTAATTAATTAACAATAATATTAATTAACAGTAATATTAATTAACAATAATAAATAAATACAAAACATAAAAAAATTCGAATGTTTAGTTTAATTACAAGGGAAAAATTCCACTTTTACTTATAAATTAATTAAAATTAAGAAAAACAAGAAAAAACGTTAACTTCGGTTGCACCGAAGCTAAATACCCTTCACAGGTGCATTTCTGTTAGTAACTATTTGTTCAGTTTGTATGGAAGCTATATGCTATAGTCAACCGATCTGAACAATTTCTTCGGAGATTACATTGTTGTCTTAGAAAATAATATATACCAAATTTCGTGAATATATCTTGTCAAATGTGAAAGTTGTCCATACAAGAGCTTGATTCCGATCGTTCAGTTTGTATGGCAGCTATATGCTATAGTCGACCGATCTGAACAATTTCTTCGGAGATTACATTATTGCCTTAGAAAATAATATATACCAAATTTCGTGAATATATCTTGTCAAATGTGAAAGTTGTCCATACAAGAACTTGATTCAGATCGTTCAGTTTGTATGGCAGCTATATGCTATAGTCAACCGATCTGAACAATTTCTTCGGAGATTACATTGTTGCCTTAGAAAATAATATATACCAAATTTCGTGAATATATCTTGTCAAATGTGAAAGTTGTCCATACAAGAACTTGATTCCGATCGTTCAGTTTGTATGGCAGCTATATGCTATAGTCGACCGATCTGAACAATTTCTTCGGAGATTACATTGTTGCCTTAGAAAATAATATATACCAAATTTCGTGAATATATCTTGTCAAATGTGACAGTTTTCCATATAAGAACTTGATTCCGATCGTTCAGTTTGTATGGCAGCTATACGCTATAGTGGTCCGATATCGGCCGTTCCGACAAATGTGCAGCTTCTTGAAGAGAAAATGACGTTTGCAAAATTTCAAAACGATATCTTAAAAACTGAGGGACTAGTTCGTATATATACAGACAGTCGGACAGACGGACAGACAGACGGACATGGCTAAATCGACTCAGCTCGACATACTGATCATTTATATATATACTTTATAGGGTCTCCGACGATTCCTTCTTGGTGTTACAAACTTCGTGACAAACTTAATATACCCTGTTCAGGGTATAATAAAGTTGTAATTAAGAAAACAAAAATGAAATAAATTAAAATAATTAAAAATAAAAACTTGCAAAATTTAGTTTAATTTAACAGAAAAATTTCACATATGCAATAAAAAACGCAGCGAAAAGCTTTCACACTCGCTGGACAGTTCTTTTTCATTCATCAAACTCGCAACAAGCGATAACGTCAATCATTTGATTAATGCAGCGCTAATGTGCTGACCCAAAAAAAAAATATATATATATATATATATAACAAAAAAGGAATAAAACACAAAGCAGAATGTCGAAAAAACTAGGAATTATTTATCACCTCGATTTCCGGTGGCTCATAAAAGTCGCTGGTGGTATACATACATAAAAGATTGAAGCGTCATGCAACATTTATTAGATACGAAAGTAGTAACCCAATGACCCAAAAAAGTGCTTGAGCCATTCATACAAAGTTCAAAAGAAAATTTCATTCAATGTAAAACAGCGTCAAAGACCGAGTGATTCACGAATTTTGATCGTAATTCGGCGTTTAAACGATTGAGCGGTCATGGCACTCGGTTAGCTGTTAATACAGCACATATTTACAAACAGTTGTATGGTAAATAATGCGTTGAATCTTTACTACGTCAATCATAGATAATGCAAGTTTTTGAGAAAGTCGGAAATAAGAGGAATTTTCGGTATTAATGGAGTTCATTGTTGAAGTGTTTTTTAGAATAAATTGTCTCTAAGTCATCAGTTTTAGAGACATCAAACTGAAATTTTGCACACATTCTTTTATTCCCAGGAAAATGCTCTTTGTCGGAATCGTCGATATCGGTTCACTATAGCATATAGCTGTCATACAAACTGAACATTCAAAATCAAGTTAATGAAACTTTTTTTGACGAGCTATCTTCACGGGATTTGGTAAGAATAATTATTCAAGGTGATAACAATGTAATCTCTGAAGAAATTTTTCGGATCGTAACACTATAGCATATAGCTGCCGTACAAACTAAGCATTCAAAATCATGTCTTTCGGTGGACATTTTGTATTTTTGAAAACGGCTTATTTATTGGCGCCTGTTTTCCTCACAGCACTGTGTGCCTAGGCTAAGTCCAACAAACTAATTTTTTTAGTTGGCAGTTGAAACAAGTTAATTTGCTAAAATTCTATTCGAATTGTGCTACAGTTGCAAAATTGGAAATATAACGAAAAATTAAATGGCAAAACGGCACACTTATTTTTGTTTTTTGTGAAATTATCGTCACAACGGTAGCTGTGCGCTAGCTTAGCAAGGCGTTTATTAGCATAAGCCTTTTCAAATATTTTGCCTCAAAGTAAATGCAGTTGATAACCTCTGCTTATCGGCGCTCACTTTTCGCAAGCTCATCTAAGCCGGGTAATTAACACGGTCGAACAAATGTTATGCACATAATTGAGGCTAAAGCTTGCTCAAACAAATTGCAACAAAGAAAATCAACCAACAGTATATTGTAGGGTTAAGGTATTTACTACTCGAACTTTTCCACTACCTCAATTTTTTATGGCTTATTTGAAAGTACAGGAAGCAAGTCAACGCCTTACGATTAACGTTGGGCCTCCTTCGATGTGCACAGAACTTTATCTCTTTAATTATTTGCAGGGCTTAAATATTTATAGAAGCTAATAACATTGTTTGATCTGCGTTCAACAACACTTTTCATTCAAATAAAACGCTTTCTATGCCACGTACTCACGTGGACATAATTGGTTTTGTTTATCAAAATTGTGCGTTTGACTTTTATTGTTATTGCTTCTATTGCTGACTAATATGTACACTTTTAAGAGCGACTGTAATGTTGAAGCTTTAAAAAATTAAAGATTTTATTTTTTAGTAATTTAGTTCTTTTCTTAATCAAAAAAGCACTAAAATACTTGAAAATTCAAAATTATACACATATTCTCAAAGGCTGTTGGTTTCCTGTGTAATGTCACATTATCGCTGGTAAAGTAACAGAAGCTGTAAGCACTGCTGTGAAACGTAACATGTGCTGCACAGCATCGAGGTTAAATAACAGAAGCTGTAAAGCGTAACATATGCTGTAATAAACAGCTGTTTAAGCACCGAGAAGTATTATAATTATCAGTAACGACTATTTAATTAAGTAAATGACTAATAAATTAATGGCTTGCGTTCTTCAAAGCAAAGCTAATAAAGCAGTTTATGTTATGCTATAATAGTGTGGTTAAGCAGTTTTCTATGTTGGGAAAGTTTAATTTTTTCTGTACTAAATATAGTTTTGATTTTTATTTATTTTTTTTATTAAATATTTTTTATATGTTTTTTTATATTTATTTTTTATCATACTTATAAAATGTTTTATTATATTTTAACTTTTTTTCTTGAAATTCCTAAAATATTAACCACTAAAACCACACCAACTTTTCAATATCAAATACAAAAACTTGCTGGTTTTGTCAACATTTCAAAACCTCAATGCGTGATTCCGACATTTAGTCTACACATTTTAGGCTTACTGACGTCAATAGTGACCTTAATTCGCTATTTCTTTTTGGCATAAAGTACAGTGTGTTAGAAGTGACATGATATGAGAATAGACAACCTGTTTGGTAAGATTTGTCACATCGGTTGCTTCTGCTTATATTGTTCGGATGACACCGTACTATAAGTCGAGTTTTCGAAAACCCGTTCTGTTACTTTATTTTGGAGTATTAATGAAAGGTTGGAAAGTACAATGGCCGATCAGCCGGTTCAGAGAGATTAAATTATTTATTAATTTTGTATATTTTAAAAATAAATTTTTTCAAGTGTCACACGACAAAGGCTTGTCGAAAGTATTAGCAGCCAACAATTAACGTTTTAAGGCTTCGAAAGCTTGTTATATTTTTAGCTATGAGCTAAACTCAGACAATGAGTTGCCAAGCATATAGAATTTTCAAATTTTTTGCTTACAACTTTTAACTATCACCAAAAAATTTATTAATTTCGGGCTACTGTGTGGACTAAGCAAATCGTCATGCATTAATTAGCATCAATTGACGTGAGACGTGAGAAAAAAACATTTGTATATTATGCCCAAAATGTGCGTTGAATGACTAACTGAGTCAACGCGTTGTCTCTAATTTATGGGGTGAATTCCGTGCATCAAGCATTTTGACAAAATATTTGTAGCAAAAAATTATGTTAAACAAATGTTTAGCTAAAAAGTTAAATTGCCAATTTGAAATGACAATCGAAGAACATATTGTTTTCAAACTTGATATTGAAATGCTGCAGCTGCTGTAACAATAATCGTACAAAATAATTGCAAAACAAAATGCCATCACGTATAGCATTCGCATTACCTTAAACTTATTGTGTATTTTACAAAACATTTGTATGTGTGCGTGTGTGTGTGTTCTGAGTGTGCCTAAAAAATTTGCATAAAAATACCATAATAAATTATTGAAAAATTATTCAATATTCTCGTGAAATTGTTGCTGGTTTTGCCTTTCGTTGACGTTTTAATGAGTTTTTTTGTTGTTGTAAATATATAATATAGTATATTTACATAGAAAGTTATTTTTAGACATTTAATGCTTATTACTATTATTAGCAAGTAAACCAAATTTTTATGTTTATGTAGTTGTTTTTCGACAAAGATTTCATAAGCGCAAACATTTGACGTTTCATGAAGTCACTTGTGAAAAAGCGCTTTAATATATTATGTGAAAAGTGTTTTCTGACTGAATCATGCTTGTATTCAAAATAATATGCCATGTCAGTTAGTTGATGATTATTAAATTTGCGCAATTATACTTAAACTTGCATAAAAAGTGAGGTTATAAAAGTGGTTTTTTAACCAATTTTTGTGGCATCAATTTTATCACTAAGAGGCTGCTAATTTGTCGAAAACGCCGATATCGGACCACTACATCATATAGCTGTCACAGAAAGTGAATGCTCAAAATCAAGTTCTTGCAGAAAAACTTTTTTATTTGAAAAGCTAACTTAGTAAAATTTGGCATGGATTGTTGCCTAAAATAACAGCATAATCACCGAAGAAATCTTTCAGATCGGACCACAATAGCATATAGCTGCCATACAAACTGAACGATCAAAGGCAGGATCTTTTATGAAAAGCTGTTTTATTTGATAAGATATTTACACAAGATGTGGCATGGATTATTCATTAATGTTACAATCTCCGAAGAAATTGTTCAGATCGGACCACAATAGCATATATGTAACTGCCATACAAAGTGAACGCTTAAAATCAAGTACTTGTATTAAAAACTTTTTTATTTGACAGGATATGGTCACGAAATTTAGCACAGATTTACTTGAATACATTATTATATCTGAAATCTGAAAACCCTGTTGTATAATTTCTTGCTTTCCTTCCTTCTCCATATAAACTCTAGAGCGAAAGTATTTATCGATTATTATTCAAAATCGATCATATAAGATCAGCAACTAGTAAAGCAAGTTGTTACAATTAAGCTAGAAATTTGAATTTTAATTAAAAAAAAACTAGAAATAAAAAATAAAAATGTAAAATTTCTAGTTTTCAACGTCCAATTTGTTTAGCAGACGATTATTAACATAACTTGCTCGTGCGAAGGCGGATCTCCTAGTATTTGCACATTAGCAAAATTTGTTTGCCAACAACTTGATATAATGAAGTTTATAGTTTATGCAATCAATAAACTATAATTTTTTCTATTTCTTTATGTATATATAATATGTATGTCTATGAACTATTTAAGTTGGAATTATAGATGGCGAGTTTAACGCCTCGGCAAGTTCTTTGTTCACTGTGTCTGACATAAAGTTGGCTATCCACGCTACTCAGAACGTAGAAAACGTAAAATTTTATTAATGAACTGCAACGTGATGCGAATTAATTAATGCAAAAATAATAATAAATAAAAAAATAAACAACAAAAGTGCTAAAGTTGTATTGAACTTATGAAAGATATTTAGCTTGTGTGGTCGATAAATGAAAATTATGGCAAGACTGGTGTGTTGTTTGTAAATAAGAAGCGTGAAAGAAGTGTGAGAAAAGAAGAAAATATCTAAAGAATAAATATAAAAAAAGTAACAAAAAAAAATAAAATAAAATAAAAATAAAAAGGTAAAATAAATTAAAAGAAATAAAAAGAAAAAATTCAACAAGAAGTCAGCATTGAAATCGGCCAAGGAGGATGTGGCGTGCATAAAGTGTGGACTCAAAAGGAAACTGAATGCAGGCACGTGTGTTAAATGTTTATAAATATGTGCGTAAAAAGTCGTATATTATTGTATACCATTAATTCGAGACGCAATTTCCAGCGCTAACCAAGAGAAATCGGCGCACTTTTCAGATGTGTAATTGTTGTTTTTGAAAATAGCGTTTTATATACCACGTGTCTACGGGAAGCTTCGTGCATTGGCATGTCATCTTTGCAAATATTACATATTATTTGAAAACAACAACAGTTTGGATGCAAAAATTACCGCATATTAATTACGAAATCGGTTTTCAAATTACACTAAATTATAGTGCATGGCAATTTTGTAAACATTTTTGCGTGACGCGCGGAATATGCGCGATTTCAAATTTTTTGATGAATATAAAAATATAGTTATATGTACATATACTATATATTATAGACAGACATAAAGAAAACATAAAATTACAAAAATTTACTATTAAACAAAACAATTGAAAAAAGTGTCTGCATCAAGCAAATTTCGCCCGCTTGTAGCGGAAGCGTCACTTACACATCCGTCAGCTGTCAGCCATCAGCTGTTCGTACACGAGATTTGTCAGCTATGCGCTTATTGTAAACCAATAATGTACGTAAGTTGTCGTAGGCACGTTCTGCGTCGACTTACGTCATTGACGCGTCACGCGTCTGCGTATATGTGTGAGTAAATGCGTGCGCAGCGTTGCTATTTGCATATGCGTTTGCGAAATGCATTTGTTAAGCTCAGGTTAGTATGCGCATCCACGTGTGCTACTTATGCGCCAGCAATTTGCAATTGTAAGTGCTACAGTTTTTAGCATAAAGCAAATTTATTTTTAACTTAAAACGCGTGTTTTGCGTTTAATTTTACGTAAAAGTTGTGGTTTTGACAATTTGTAATGACAAATGACACTAAACATAAAAAACAGCTCCTTATTTGGGTTTTTCGTCAGGCAAATGTCAAACAAAAGTTTCAAATTCATTTTGACTATTAAATAGAATGTCAAAAAATTTAACCACAAAATGTCAAAAATTTTGACAATTAAATAGTATTTCAAAAAAATTTAATAACAAAACGTTGAAACTTTTAACGAACATATATCAGAAATATTCAAGTGTCAAAAAATTCTACAACTAAATGCTTAAAGTTTTGGCAAATAATAACCATAAAATGTTAAAATCAAATAGTATGTCAAACATTTTAACTTTCAAATGGTGTGTCAAAAATGTAATAATGTAACGTCAAAACTTTTGACAAGTAAATGACAAAAATCTTCAAGTGCCAAAAAATTTGACAACTAAATGCTTAAAGCTTTGTCAATAATATGTCAAAAATATTTAAAAATCGAATAATATGTTAAAAAATTGGCTAAAATATCAAATCAATGAAAAGTGCAAAAATGCTTATCATATAATATATTAAAAAATAGTACTAACTCTTATACGCATATGATGTACAGTTAAGCGGAAAATTTTAATGTATGCACCTGACGCGCCGTTGCTAATTACTTAGTCTTATTATTAGATTTTAGCAAAGTGTTAGCAAAGTAAATCGCTGTCAATTTGTACTTAAATATTTACGTATTTATGTAAATCCGTTTGACGTTTACAAAAGTGATTAGCAAGCTAATGAATAACAATTAAAGCGCTATACTTAAATGCATATAATTTCTATAATCTATTTTGTTACTATTTCACACGATAACGAATGAACCCGTTAATACATATTTATTACATACTCAGCTAACAGTACGCGTAGTGCACCCGACCTTGAGTTTGTAGGTGCGTCAGCTAGTAAAAAGGTGCAAAGCTAGTTTTACAGCAATGCTACATACAAGCGAAGTTACATGTGGCAACGACACAACCCTGACATGTAAAATTTTTGTGGGTGATTTTGTTGCTACAATTTTCAGATTTTGCTGTAAGTTCTAGATTTTGAATGGCGTTTACTAGACGACTTTTTAAAAACTTGCGAGACTTGCGTACTTCTTCATTTTGGCTGCCTCGCCTGTTGATTTTTTGCATTTTTCACTTTTTCGCATTTTTCTTTACGCCACAACATAATTGTTGCTTAAGAAACTGTGCTAACAACGGCTTATTGCTATTTAATATTTATAATTTTTTTATTTAAATTATTTGCATTGACGTCAGCATGCGCTACATTGAAGTCGTATATGTACATATGTACATATATACTGAGTATATTATACTCCCCTTTCCCATGAACAGCTTGTGTGGTAGCTTTGTTTTGCGTGCTAGCGTCAGATCGCACTCGTCCACGGTTTTAACTGTCAACGCATTTTGTTGTGCGGCGTTTGCTTTGAAGTTGTGCTTTACTTCGGCAACCGGTTAATTGCCGAAAAGTGTGCACAAAATAGAGGCGACAGTGGAGAGTAGAGTAGGGCTTCAAAATCTCAGTTTTCAAAGCGCTTCTTTCGGTATATGCTTAAATAGTGCAGCCGCATGCGCTTTCATACATAAAACACGTCATCTGGACCGGTTCAATGTACCGCAAGCGACGACTTGTATTACTCAAGCGAACAATTTTTTATGTGTCGCTCGCTCTTCCAGACAAAGTGACGGGCGCTTTGCGGTTTTGGCATTAAAACACATTAATATATTTTTACGATTGTGTTTTATGTGCTGTTTTTGTATTAATATTTTTTTACATTTTTTTTCTTATTTATTTTTTATTTCTCATAGCCAAACCCGTTTCAGCATTAAGTTAAGTGCTAAGTTCGTTGAGAAGAAGTGTGTTGTTCCTGCGGCTGTTCGAAAGCTATTCAATCAAGTCAAGTCGCAATTGAAATTGACGTTGTCTGCTGGCTGTCAAGTAGTTTGAATGAGTGTTTTATAATTTTAAAATTTATAGAGAATGTATGCTAAGCACTTTAAACATTTGTAATGTAAAAATGAAATACTAAATCCTTCATTAGTGGGTTTGAAAATATAGCGTGTGTTACTCACCCATTAACACACGCTATATTTTTGGTTTTACTAGAGCGAAGCTTTAAGCTTAATACCAATATAAAAGCTCCAATGAAATATTTATATATTAAAAATGATAATTAAGCTATCGTAGTCCCAACCAAACAATTTGTACCGTTATCTTAAACATTAGTCCATAATAAAAATAATGATAGACGAAGTCTCCGACGTTTGCCTTGTTAACACAAAGCGCATGTAACCTTGTGCCCCCCACAAACTTAGCAAGCTTTTTAAAATCGTGCAGTAGTCACTTTTCTTCATGTTTAATAAACTTTATCAGATAAAGTTCAATAATAAAGTGATTTGCCAACAACAACAGCTGGCATTAACATAATTAACAAGCTTTAAATGACTTAAGTAGCTTTTTTGACATGCTAATGTGCCTTAGACAAGTACAAACGAGCGGTAAATACTTTATGCTATGGCAAAAGACCTTGTCAAATATTTACATACAACTACTTTTTTGCACTTTTTGCAATGATTTTAGTGTTGCTTTCCACTTTTGGCACGAACCGTCATTGAACAAGCGCAATTGCATCAAGTTCAAAAGGTAGGTTGAGCGTTAAACAGGCGTTAAGCCGTTTATAAGTATAATAATTATTTATAAGACGAGTGTGTGTGCGGAGTTCATGAACTCTGGCGAACGCGGCCAAGTGTGAGAATATCATGCGTACTGTCACCTGTCAATATGGGCTAAAAAGTGAATGCACTACCTTGTTTGACAGTTGAATGAGACGAGTTGAAATGTTTGAAGTGTGTTGATGAGCAGAAAAAAATTAAAACATATTAAAAAAAAATCAGAAAATATAAAAAACATATCTAAAAAAAATTAATAAATAAATAAAAAAAAGTTATATATATAAAGAATTGGAAAAATATGAAACAAATAAAAAATTTAATTAATAAAAAAATAAAATAAAAATATGTAAAAAAAGTTATAAAGATTTATACAAATTAATAACAAAGGCCACCCTAAATCGCGTTAAAAAATAAACAAATCGAGACTTCAATAATTTAATGTACATATGTATGTGCATATTGCCGGAAATACCCAGTCTGCGCAGGCGTTCAACGGTATCACAAAGCAACTAAATAAGTGCAAACGTGCAAATAAAGGCCGTCAAAATGCTTTAAATATATTTAAATTATATGCATATAAATGTTTTGTTATGATTTTGCCAAATAAAACTGACAGCGGTGTCATTCAACTGCAAGCGGCAAACATATTTCTTAAAAGTATGGTAACTGCTTTACCGACCGCATTTTATTTCGCAACTTGCAATACTTGCTTGCACAACAACGTGCATGCTACAGTTGTCTGTCACCGGCATGTGACAAATGTCAATTTGTTATAATTAATTGCATGAACACATGATGTTTGACGTCTGTCAACGCAGCTGATTTACTTTTATTATATATAAACATCGTTTAAATATTTATTTGCAAGCGGGTTTTTTTTATTTATAATAAAAGCGTTGCTTAATTAATTATAATGTGAAAGGTGTGGACAAATAAATTTATTACATAATTTGCGCTTAGATGGAAACACAGTGTAACTAGAGCGAGCGTACTGTGAACGGGTAATAATAAAATCGATAAATTTGAATTCATATTTTGTGTAATGAAAACGAAATTTTTAAGTGACAACATTAAAAATTCTCTTAATTAAATACAAATATGTACATATCAATCATTTTTATTTTGTTTGCTTGTGCCATATGTCAATGACATTACATAAATGTGACAACACGAGCGCAACATCATTGCCGGCCACGACGGCGCGCAACTAATAACGATTTATAATGCTGCCGACAAATTGAAAATTTAATGAATGAATTGTTTGTGTTGACTTTTTTTAATTGATTTGTCATACATAGAGTTTAGTGGTCTTTATTGTTACCCTTTTTTGCGCTAAATAAGCATATAATGAGTGAATTTTCTATAAATAACAGACAATATAATTGACAGTTGTACTGTCAAATCCGATTATTGAGTGGCGTATTGTCTGAAATTGTGTCATGCGTCAATGTGGTGATTGTAGGTATTTTATTTATAATGTGCGTGAGAAAAATACATTAATTTGTCGTGTTTTTTCTCTAAAAAATATAATTTTGTTGTTTTTTTCGATGAAAAAAAATTGTAATTGAACAATAAAAGTTTTTTTTTTATTTTATTTTATTTTTACAAGTTGCCAAACTAAATTATTTTTATTTTTCAATATTTAGTTGTCGAAACACGTGTTTTACTAATAATCTACACAACCTTATCTTATTAGGGGACAAAATATAAAAAATACAGAAAAAATTTGCAAATACATATATAAAAATATAAAAACATGATGAAATAATACAGCAATCGCAATTCGTTGTTTCCGATTTTATTTTTGTCTCAAAACTAGCTTGCCATCTTATCAGGTATACCGCAAAAAATATTTGAAAAAATCAGTTGGCGTCGTTCACAAGAGCACAATTGCACATTATTTGCCGATAAGCTATGCATTGCTTACATTTGTGTACCATATTAGTTGTATGGGGGTGCTTTATATGCCAATAAGTGTTCATATAAAAAAATACTTATAAGCACTTTGAAGGTAAAATTATTTTAAATATAGCAACTTTTATGACTTCTATAATTATTATTATTGCCAGCTCAACTTTGTGATAACCTTACTTGCATTGTGAAGTATTCATTTACTGCGTGATCACAAACTCGATTTTTGCATGTGACATAATTTTTGTTACGGCGCGACACGCCTCCATGCCTCCACGACTTTCATGATTTCAGCGTACAAATTTACGACGAAGTTCGACTTTAAGGCAATAAAATATAATGGCGTCTAACGATTCGCAATAGCTGCGAAAGAGAAGTGTGAATAATTGCAAAGTATTGAGTAACGGTTAAACCTTTATATTTACGGTTATTTTTCCGATTTATGATAAAGTGCGACTTTCAGGCAATGGAATGTGTTGGGACCCAATCAGCTTTAATCAATGCTGCTGTGAAGCGAGAAAAATTGCAAAGTATAGATTAACGGTTTGAGTTTTAATGCAGCGTTGTAATCCAATGCCTTGTGTTACCAGCTTTCATTAAGTCATGCTTGGCTAATAATCAGCTTTTTTCCAAGCCTTATACAATCGCATGGTTCAACCTAGTCTTCTAATGCATTTGTATATATATTTTTTAATTTGTAAAGGTTATAATTAGCCATTCATTATGCAAATATTTGCACATATTTTCAACTGTTTTGCAAGGCAAGCATTTACGTTCATAATGCCGCCGGAATTTCCATTTTCCACAAACAGGTGTACCGTTGTCTGGGTTGGCTTAGAAATAGCTTGTTTCAATATTTTACTGCTGCTTTGTGACATTTCTTCAATTAAACTAAAAACAGAAGTACTCAAAGTGTTCTTGAAAAGCTGTATTTCATTCTTTACGGCGTCGTTTGTAATAATTTCTAAGAAATCTATAACCACTTTTTCAAAAACAGATATCTGTTAGTCACCGAATGCTAATTTCTATAAATTATTTTAGCAAATAACCCGCAGACTTTCTAATTGATTATGCATAGGTAAGCGCTGACGTTGTTTCACCTTTAATGGTGCAAGAGAAAACCGGATATCCGCATACCAATTTCTTTTTTGCCTTTGAAGGTAGGCAAGCATAAATCTCTTTTGGTGAGCTCAATTGACGTCACTACAAAATTGACTAACGTGAGTCTGGGGCGTCGGTGAACGAATTTGCAAAGAAAGTATTTTCAAACGCGATGAGTGTAAGGCAAAACTATACAATTTTTTTGTCTTATATGCTAGTTGTTATACGCTTTTGCCCATGAATGAAGTGTCTGGGCAACAGTGTTAGCGAAGTCAATAAAGAAAGACAAGAAAGTAAGAGAAGTGAAAACGACGTACAAATTTTGAGGGAAACTCTAGTGAGTAATTGTTATGGTAGACATTTGAAACAAGAACAAAATGCTAAAAGAGCGTAGTAGAGCGAAGTTATGAGGAATAACACGAAATAAAAAGAAATGGAGCGATTTGAAGAAACAAAAATCAAATGACAAAACCAAATTAGTGATATGGGTAAGTGGAAGAAGAAAGGGTAGGTAAGTAAAAGAAAAAAGCGGAAAATTTTTAGTGAAATCGGTAGATGGAAGTGAAATCGGTAGGTCGAAAAGGAAGGTAAGTAAAACATATTAAGAAAGGCGAAGCGATTAGGTATGAAAAATAAGACGAATTAAAAAGAAACAACCGTGAAGTTGTGCAACAAAAAATGCTGATCAACAGTTTATTAAGCTAAAGATGAGTCGTGGGGGGCAAAATAATGGAAAAATAAAAGAAATAATGCAAAAAAAAAAAACTGAATTAGGAATGAAAAACAAAATTAAAATAAATAATGAAAAACTAAATTAAAGAAAGAGAAAAAATGTACAAGCAAAAGCTATTCAAAACATTGAAAAAAATTAAAGAAAGTTAAACAAACATTCTGACAAACTGCAGATTAGGGGCGTCGAAAAATTTCCAATTTTTTGTTTAAAAACAAAATTCTAGAAAAGTAAACAAAAATCTTGAAAAACTGCAGATACTTTGCGCAGAAAATTTTCCGACTTAGAAAATATACACTCAAAAGGAAAGCAAATAAGTAATTGGTTGTTTAAAGCGCAAGGTAGAAAATAAACAAATATGCAGAAGAATAAAAAAAATTAATTAATGCAAAAAATAACAAAACTTAATAAACCTCTATAAAAACAGTCGAGAGTTCATGCAAAAACACAAAGCAAAAAGTAAAAGTTAACACCTTGAGAAATGAAAACAGACAATCAAAAACAAAAGCAAAAAAATACCGAACTTCCCACAAAACGTTACAAAACATGGCAGAAAAAATAAACAGATGTTAACACCTTCAAAATAAATAACAATCGGAATGAAATAGTGCAGAAATCTTTGCAAATTATAAACAGTTTGAAAAGCAAAGGCGCAGTGCGTACATTAATTTCAAGATTTTATAACTGAAGCGCCTGAATACATACATACAAACATACATATACAAATTTATTAAACAGAGACTGGGCGTTGACGGCGTTTTCGCTTTTCTTACGATTTGTCTGCATACTTATCTGCCATACGCTTAATGAATTTGTGATGTGAGTCATGAACTCGAGCGCCCGGGTCTTAAGCGGCTTTTGCCGCAATTTTACATATGTACATATGTTTTTATATTTATGTAACTATATGTTTACGTATAGAGAGCTTATGCCTAAAAGTTGCCGCTCTAGGGTCTATTGGATCGCTGTAGATATGAATGAACAATGGGCAGTCGGTTTGAGTGACAGACGCCGTGTCGACAATATTTGTTTGTGCAGTGTATAAGTATGTACAAGCGTGACTGGATAAACTGAAGTGACTGCATGAATTTTTGTAATATTTATTCAGTTTATTTATTTATTTTTTATTTTATTTTACTTTATTTTTACTTTTTTTTTCAATTTTGTTTTTGTTTGGGAAGCGTGCGATTTCGAGGAATGTGGAATGTAAACAAATTTATGAAAATTTATTTTTTTGGTGGCGTTGGTGCAATGTATTTGGTTGTCAGATATGCGGAAAATTAAAAAAAAATTAAAATTAAATTAAAAATTAATCTAAAAAAATAATAATAAATTATAATTCAAAAAAAAAAAAAGAAATAATAATAATAATAGTAAAAAATAAAAAAAAAAATATTCAAAAAATAATTATATAAATTCAAAGCCTTTTATTCTAATATATTGTTCAAAAAAATTAAAATTTTTTATTTTATAAATTTTTTTTTGAAATTTCAGGTTAATTTTTAATTTTTGTCTCTTTTTCGAAGTATTACAAATTTGTGTTTGAAATTTTAGAAAGCTTTTTTAAAAATCAGAGATTTAAATTTTAAAAGTTTGTTGAAGTTTAAGGATTTGTTTTGAGATTTTAGGGAGTTTCGTTTTTAGGAATTTTCAGATTATTTTAAATATTTTTTTCAAATGTTTGAGATTTTTTTTTTATTTTGGAATGAAAAATCTACAAATTCCAGCAAAGATTACATACTCCTACATTTCCAACAAATTTACGCTGATAAACACTTTCCGCACCCACAAAATTAAAGATTAACCCCAACTCCACCATTTTGCACCACCTTAACTCGCCTTATCATTACATAAATACGATAACATACACTAATAAACCGTTTAAAAACTCACCTCATTATTATTATTGTTGCTAAGGCAATTCTCTTGCATTTGTTGTACAGTATCCACATTGTTGTTGTGCTTGCTGTGTTGCATTGCGGCACACTCATTAATATTAGCGCCATTTGTTGTGATAGTGTTGTTGTTGTTATTATTGTTTCTACTGCTGCTGCTATCCAATGCAATCAATTTCCACAATTGTCTCAAGCCAATATTATCCACGCAGGAAAAGCGTAATTTCTCAGTTGACCACGCCATGGCGGCGGCGGCGACAGTAGCGGCGGCAGCGGCTTGTGTTGTCGTCGTCGTCGTTGTGTGATGCGAATGCAAATGGTGGTGCTGCTGTTGGTTGTTGTGGTGGTGGTGGTGTGGATGATGATGGCTGCGGTGTTGATAATGATGTGCTGTGGTTGTTGCTGTCTGTGTGGCGTGTTGTTGTAGCAGTGTTGAAGTCATAGTTTCCATATACCGTTAAGAAAACAGAAGAATTGCGCAAAAAAATTCAGCTTTTTTGCGTTTACTTGTATGTGTTTGTGTAAAACTGTTGGCAGTTTTAACGTCACTTCACCGTTTCAATTTAGGTTGCTGTTGTTTTTGTTAATTTCTCAGTGTTTTCTGAGTTTACACAATTGTTTGTGAATTTTTTGATTTTTTGGAAAATTTTAAATTTTTGTAAATTTTTTTCAAATACTTTTCACGTAGTTGCGCTCACTATGCACTTTTCAATTTTTATTTAATATGTTCCCAGCAATAAGTCACGTTTATTGCTGTTGTCGCATACACTTTAGCAACCCAATAACCGGTTTTGCCAGTTTTCACTTTATATTTGTTGCTTTTCTGTTATTTTATTGTAAATCTTTGCAATCTAAGCACAATGCGCATACTTCGATTCCGAACTTTTTTGCAAACTTAATTTTCTAAGCGTTATAATTCTTGCTCTTCATTAACGCGCGTCACTCATGTCATGCTTTTTTCATACGCTTGCATTTTTTACTTTTGCTTTTGCAATAGAATTATTTTAAATTCTTTTCTAGCGCTGTAATTTGTTCGAGATCTCACGGTGAACTGGTTTCATTCGCCTCTGCGAATACCTTTATATTAGTGAGATTTTAATGTTGGCTGCTCAGTGGCAGCGTTAACAGTGCTGAGTGCTCGTGCGAGAGAGCAGCGATCGTCTGCTGTTAATTGTTGACTGTTAACAGACGCGTGGGCAGCGAACAGGCGACCTACAGTATGTATGTATAAAGTAAAGTAATGCGATTTTAGAGCGCTTTAAGCCTAGTGCGGCCGAAGGAAGCTACTGAAAATAATTAAAAAATTATAAGCTGAACATATTTTTTATATACATATGTACTTATTTAGTTTACCACGAAGTTTGTATCGCTCAAAACGAAACGTTGGAGATCGTATAATAGTTTATTTCGTATATGGTTTATATATAAGCGATTAGTTTGACGAGCTGAGTCGATTTAGCCATATCTGTCTGCCTATATACATACAGTTGTATATGCGAACGAGTCTCTGAGTTTTTGAGATAGCGATCTGAAATTTTCTGCACGTTTTCTCCTTAAGAAAGTCTTGATTTGATGAAACCACTTATATAGCATATACATAGCTGTCATACAAACTGATCGATCAAAATCAAGTCCTTTTAAGGAAAACGTATCTTGACGAAATTTGGTTTGAACTATTGTCCGAAGTAACGCTATAATATGCGAAGAAATTTTCGAGATTGGATCCCTTTAACATATAGTTGCCATACAAACTTATTGATCAAAATCAAGTTCTTTTATGGATAACATTTTTATTAGACGAGATATTTTCAAGATATTCGACATGGATTAGTGCTAAGGACAATGCTAAAATTGCTGAATATATTCTTCAGATCGAAACACTATAGAATATACCTGTCGTACAGACTGAGCCATCCAAATTCTAGTATGGAAATTTTCTTTATTTGTGTTATTGCTTTAAATAATTAAATTACGTGTATGTATATCAAGCATTAATTTTTAATTGGAGCGCAGTCTATGATCTTCGATTGGCATGTCATTAACAGCACACTGTTAATTCACCAGCCAGTATTAATAAAAACTCTCTATGAGCTTTGTATTTTAAAATAATTTTAAATAATTTATTAAACACTCAGCGCTCTCTGGTACTAAATACGCTCCAGCCTTCAATATTCGCCAGTCTTAATACTCTCTCAATTATGTATTTAGTTTCCAGTAGCTCTGCATTATAGTACTTATCCAGCACCAAGTGTTTAAGTGAGCTGCATTAAAGCACTTTATGCTTGTGTTAAAAAATTTTAATTACAATAATGTAATGCTCAATATTCTTAAAGTTCTCGTCAGTTTTGTTGCGTTGGAACGGCTTTTCTTTACTCAATTTTCTCCCGCTCCATGCAACATATTTCATATAATTTTTGCCAGAGATTATTTTAAGTGTTAAATAAAAGCGTATACTCGCGAGTGCATACATATTTATATATACATGAATATTTAAATACATACATACATATGTGAATTGCTCTGGAATGCAGTTAAAAATTATATTTAATTTTTTTTTTATCACCAAGCAAAAAGTAAACACTAGATGGAGCCACGCTGATTACTGAGCATTTAAAGCTGAATGAAATCTATAATATAGTATATGCGTATGTATGTATATGTATAAGCATGGATACATATAGCATACCCATAGAATATATGTATGCACCTATGCATATAATATATGTACCTACAATTGTATATACATACATATGTGCTTTTGCACAATCTGAAATTTGATTAAACTACAATATTTAATGAAAAGCATTTCGTTCGCTTTTTTTTCTTTATCCATGTTTCTTAAATAAATATACATTATACTAAATACATAGATAGTAATTGAAATTTTATTTTGAAATCTAGACATCTAACAGCTCAAGAATTTTAATTAGAATTCTTTAGGTATAGTTTGAATAAGAGTTTGCGACGGAAATCCACTGATTCACGTCACGCATTCCATAAAACTACATTATTTTGAAAAATGTCGTAAGTTTGGGGGTTCACATGATAGCACTCTACACGATTATTATGTTTTATTCTGGTCGGTATGCAGGAACAATACATTTATGGACTGCATGTTTTGTAGATGGTTTCAACTTCTCATAATATTTTTATCAATTGAGTGCCTCAAAATAGCGTTTTTATGACATTTTGCATTGTTATTACTATTGTAGCCAGTTTTTGGTTATTTAAATTATAACACCCAACGTTTATAACGATTACAAGTTATAAGTGCGAATGATGCATCACATAGTGATCTTAAACGGCGACAAAAAACCCTTTATTCACATTTATTTTTGGTAGAATTCAAATCTGGCCATTCCAGTCGTTCCAATTGTGAAAAGGCGAAACCTACCCGATCCAGTCAACCCTCAAATTCGGGTAAGTGATTTGCTCTCTCCTTTCCAATGGGTTTCTCTTTATATCTGCTCAGTATATACAAAGTATAGTATAAAATAATTCATTATTTTTGCATTAAATTGAAGGTTTTATTTACTATAATTAAAATGAACTTATTAAGGTGAAATATGCACCGTTTTGTTCCATAAACTATTGCCATTTCGAAAGTAATTCCGTACTGGCCCTCTCATAGAAATCCTCGTCCTTACTGAGAAGCGAAGACAATCGATTTTCACAACCTTTTTTGGAGGCGAACTTTTTACCAACAAAATCTTTCTTCATTGACAGGTTGTAAGCACTTGGTGTTAGCTCCGGGCTACAAGGATGTATAAGAATCTGATAACCAAGTTCCTGGAACTTTTGCCAAGTCACTATTGATGTGTGTAGCCTGGCATTGTTCTGATGGAATCGATCTACTTTACTATTGACCGAAGCTCCTGAGCAATAGATTTCTTCAGATGGTTGATATTTCAGGTCCGGATTAAGGGGTTGGCCGCAGAGAAGCAGCTACCTGCCCTTAACCTTTTTGGTCGACAATCTTGTTCACCGCGATTTGACCACGATCGTTTTCGTTTTTCGTGTAAACCCGTTATAGCTCAAAGGTAAGGACAAAGTCGTATTAAACGCAAATATAAGTTACGAAGAAAGGCGATAAATATACAAGTATTAACAGGAAAAAGTTGAGCATACGTTGACTTTAAATTTTTCCGCTCCAGCTTCAGAACGAATCTTTATTTGTTTAATTTAGAGAAATAAGTTAATGTAGAGTTAAAAAAGTAGTCACGTACATATTAGTAAGCTCTGTGCTTGGGATAGTGAGCTTAGATACCAAAGTTCCCATACTTGTTAAAGTCATTTGTATTTGTTATGCGGAGTTGTATTAGTACAATATACAGGTCGCTTAGTGACCATTATGGACTTGTTGCAAATTACCTGTATTCCTGCTTCGGTTCCGTTAAATCAATTTAGAATGGGCTTATCTAACTTATGAATCTGTGTTTTATTACTTTTTTAAGCACGCTTTTAGTTTTTTGTGTTGTGGTCAGCTTTGCGGAAAAATGTTTATATTTGTTTATGTTTGCAAATCCTCTTTTTCAGTCCATTTATTGTATATTTTTGATATTAGTTTTATAACGGTTTCGTAGTATTTTGCTTTTTGATCACTGGGATCTTACAGATGCTTACTGAAGAACTTACCTTTTAAAAACATGAGTTTATTGATTAGTTTGGCCATATATTTCCGGTTACATCTTCTTCTTCTTCTTTACTGGCGTAGACACCGCTTACGCGATTGTAGCCGAGTTAACAATTTTGCTGAACTCATGGCCGTTATTTGGATTAATAACTGGCCAGTCGTTTCATCTTTTCGCTAAGTGGCGCCAATTGGATATTGCAAGCGAAGCCAGGTAGTGGAGGTCTTCCTCTTCCTCTGCTTCCCCCGGCGGGGGACAACATGACCTAGTCAGCGTAGCCGCTGTCTCTTAATTTGCTGAACTATGTCAATGTCGTCATATATGTGTCTCATACAGCTCATCGTTCCATCGAATGATATATTCGCCGTGGCCAACACGCAAAGGACCATAAATCTTTCGCAGAACCTTTCTCTCAAAAACTGGCAACGTCGACTCATCAGTTGTTGTCAACGTCCAAGCCTCTGCACTATATAGCAGGACGGGAATTATGAGTGACTTATAGAGTTTGGTTTTTGCTTGTCGAAAGAGGACTTTGCTTCTCAATTGCCTACTCAGTCGGAAGTAGCACCTGTTGGCAAGAGTAATCCTGCGTTGGATTTCGAGGCTGACATTGTTGGTGGTAGAAGTTATCAAAATTGTGACTGTCAACAGTGACGTGAGAGCCAAGTCGCGAGTACGACGACTGTTTGTTCGATGACAGGAGATATTTCGTGTTGCCCTCGTTCACTGCCAGACCCATTACTAACGACGTGGGTGTTGAGGCCGACAATATCAGTATTATACAAATTATATGCAAGGGTTGGTAGGTCTTACTACTTGTTCTACAATAATATCTTATAGCGACCACAGAGTGCTAGGAAATAAACACACCCGTTGACACGACAATAAGGTCTACGTAACCGGAACGGATTTTATCCCGCCAACGATTGTCATCTCTTTCTGCCGTTACAACAAAAAACAAAGAAGAGAACACAATTGTAGAGCATCGCCTTAAGATATTTAATATTTTAACCATACTGATATGAGCAGGAGTACGATTAGTCATTTAAAAAGTATCAAATTTCCCACATCCATTAAAATTACCTATACCTTGTTGGAAAGTACAGCAATTATTTCTTTGAATATCTCAATTAGTGTTTTATGAAAAAAATTTCTCTGTAAATATACGCTACAAGAAATGAATGTTTAAAATTTCTTTTTATGGAATTTTCTAAGCACTCATAGTACCAAATATGTCACGAGTCTTTTATGGGGATTTTTATATACTTCTTGGCGCAATATATGGACGAACTTACTTGCAAAAGGCATACGGTAAATAATGCATAATTTTTATGTGTAGACTTGAAATTCTTAAAACTACTGAATATATTTGCGCTTATCTCCATATGAACGTTGAGAAATTTCAAGGGAAATATGTTGAATACTTCTGTGTATCTATGTATTGAAATTATACCAAATAAATTTTGGGTCGAATTAGACTTGCAACAGATGATTCAGCACGACTTAGTTCTATGAATAACGTCACAGCCTTTGAACTTCTAATCTGCTTACTAGATTGGTACAAATCCATGAAAGTGGTATATAATGATACTCTAGCGCATTTTAATGATGACGGTTATATCAATTGGCAAATCTATGTATATGGAAATCGGAAAATCAATATGAGGATGTAGAAAGTCCAGTTCAGAGAGAGAATATAATACATTTTGTTAAACTCCAGAGCTTTAGGGACTTGGTAACCGACAGTAACCGTGGAAACATAAGCTATACCCTTAAACAGGAGTACTGTAAGGGTTTGATAAGGGGAGACGTGATATTGAATGGCTTGAGTCTCAATAGAAGAAGGTCACCTGATATCTAGCCCAGATCAAGCATAGAAAGATGGCTGACATCCCAAGGTGGCGGAAGATCACACTTGGACTGATAGCTCATTGTGAACCCGTATTAGAAGTCCTGTAGTTGGATACTAACTCTTTATAAACTCTTGAACCTTCCACAAAATGGTAAATGAGATTATTCTAGATCACTCTCTTCCACTAGACTTTTTTTTAGGTAAAAAAAAATTATTTTTTTCTCTTTCCGAAATTAAAAGTATTCACTCAACAAATAATAGTCTTTGAAGCAATATATGACATAGTACAATTTTAAGTTTAGCTTCTTCTAATGACTTAACTGCATATTTATCCATACTTTTTTAGCGATATTAAGGCCAAATATTAATCCAAATAACGGCCATGAGCTCAGCAAAATTGTCTTGGGCGCCGTTATTTTTTGAAATCTGAATACCTTCGTGATAAAGTCACTCAATATGACTCTTTATCTTTGTTAAGGTATAATTGTAGAGGTTATTGAACCTGCCTTGCTTGAAGAATGACTAAATTGTCGCAGAGATAATAATTGCGTAAACATATTTATAATCTCTGTTTATTTTGCTTACCATAAAAATGGGTTAACCGAGTGAGTAATAAAATTTCCATATTTTCAATTAATGTAAGAAGTATAGCCACTTCAAATCGTGGAAAAACGCAACAGTTACTGGCAAGGTTATGGCGTCTGTATTTTGGGATGCGCATGGAATTATTTTTATTGACTACCTCGAAAATAAGAACTATCAACAGCGACTATTACATAGCGTTTGAAAGACGACATCGCCGCAAAATGGGCTTCGAATTGCTTCCGGATCTGCCGTATTCTCCAGATCTGGCTCCCAGAGTCTGTTCTCCTATTCTCAGATCAAAATATTACCTAAATTTTAGTAGTTCATTAAAATTAGTCTGTTATTTTGGCCAAATGTTCTTAGCAATACTAATCTCTGTATCGCAACCAAATAGCTATTGGTCTATATCGAAATCCGACGCCGTGAATGGAAATGGAAAAAACCATACTTTCCTGGAATCACAGGATGTCATAACTAGAATATCGTTAGACTTTATTTCTCAAAGAAGGTGAAGACGCGTGAGATTAGCTAACATTTGGAGGCGGTAAGCCGAAGCAAAGGCAAAGGTTATTCTTGGAGAGAGCTCAAATTCGTAGGCTTCACCATTATAAAATGAGGAAAAAATATACACAAGCGCTTATCGAAAAAAACTTATTTTTTAATGTTGAGTAATCCAAAATTGGAAAAAAAGTTTTGGGTTGAGTAATCCAAACATGAAAAAGGAAATATGTTTAGATATTTTGGAGGAGCTTTTGGTCAGAAACGTATCTTTTTTATTAAAATTTTCAAAAATTAGGTTGTAAAAGTACTTAAGCAAAATTAAAATTTTTAAGTATAATTTTTCTTAAGTACTTTTGCGCTCTAAACTGATGGGTTTATACTGTAACCTATCAGTATACATACTTAAACATATAACAGTATGCCAACACCCATTTCGCAGCCTCGCCCACTTTAAGCGCATATACTGATAATCCAAAAATACACACAAACCTGATAGAGCAATATTCAGTTCGAAATAAATACATATATTTCAAGAGAGACGCATTCAGGCATGCATTTAATCAGATTGCACTTGAATTTCAATACATTTTCGCATTTACTGCATTTCATCATTATCTAAGACAAGATCGTTAGGTTCACTCGAACACCCAAGCTGCATTTCCAATCAGCAAGTTTATGCCTGATGAATTTTCACTATAATTGATACGCACGTGTTATGGGTATAGCATTGCATTACTTTTAGTAAATTACGAGTACTCGCAGAAAAAATTTGCATTCACTGGAATGCGCTCATTTAGGCAAGCGCACGATTACTTCGTTAATTTATGTGTTCGTTCGGGCGAGGCATGCGCTGGAAACACGACTAGTAATGGGAGCTAATTTGTTTTTATGTAGTTTACATGCTCTATGTGGTATAGAGTGTTCTGACATGGCACTAATAGTGTCAGTATGCGGTAGTTTTTGTGTAATGCTTATCAACATGCATTTTTAGATCATCGATTTTAGAGCACAGTAAATCAACCCTGATATTACCAGCCATGTGAATCCAAGCCTTGTTCTTTTAAAGTAATAGCAGATAGCTGATTAGAGAGTTAAGCTACTGATATTTAAAGGATTTTGAAATTGCAGACGTAGTAAGAGGCAACCAGTGAAACGCAAGTTGTGCATTCGAGCCTATAATAGTGAATGTTGACATTGACCTATAAGACCATTGAAATGAAAGCGCAATATTAACGAGCTTCCAAATAAAAAATTTAAATACAAGGCTTAGTTCACGAAATGTCATACTGTGTTCCGTGATAAGACCGTCACCGAGGAATCGAGACAGAAACAACCTTTTCTTTCACAGTAGAAAAATTTTATTCAGATGGGAACGAAGATTCCTGGAACAAGACTCTGACAAAACCGTCACTGAGTAAAGGAGACTTATAAGCGGGAAACAGAAAAACTTTTCCGGAAACAGGAAAATTGGTGTAAATAGGAATGGAGGATCTCGCAATAAGACAAGACTGTGATCAAGAAATTGAGACGAATAATCGAGATAAAATAAAATTGATTCAGATATAAATGGCGGTACAATCTACTATACATTTACGTCGGTTAGTTCAATTTTGAGAAACTCTCCTTTTCTCCGGCAAGGTTTTTAAATTTTTAGTCTCACTGTCAAGAGAACACCAAGTGAACATTATTTGTGCTACCAGATATACCGGGTTTATACTTGTATGTAGACTATTTCATAATGGCACATGTTATCCACCTTCAAAATCATGTTCATTGTTCGACAAGGTTGTCATTTTGTTTCTAATTCTGCTTGACGAGACCATGTCCAAACCCCTCTTTCTTCTTAATTTCTTCGAGGAAATCTCTGTTTGACATGTAAGTCCGATTTTCTATGACTCGTTCAAGCATTTTGACAGTTACATAACTGGTGAAAAATAGTTTGTATCGGATCACTACACGATAGCTGCTATATGCACAACTGAACGTTCGGACTCAAGTTCTTGTATGGAAACTTCTGCATTTGTGAAGGGTATTATAACATGGGTGAAACCGAAATTATCGTTTTCTGTAAAATTACACTAGATGGCGCTGTAGTAATTTTGCTTTGTAAATTAATTATCAAAGGTACTGTATTATAATTTTAACTCCATAGCCAGACTTTTTAATCAGTACATGCAGATTTTGGTGAATCAGCCGTTTTTAATTGTCATTCAAAAAATAAAATAAATGTATAATAATTATACTAAATCCTCTCAAAAACACCTCATTTGTTATTGTGCAAATAAATCAGATTTTCCACAGAGTGAATAAAGCTTATTATTGCCATGAGTCGGCTATTAATGGGAATCGTGGATCAAAATACAGTAATTTTATATGTAGGAAATATGTGTTTGTGTATTTATTGTAATGTAATGCATAATTACTTGCATATATACCCCGGTTATATACATATACATTATGAATATAATGTAGATGTCTATAGAGAATTCCCTTTGTGTCAAAATCGACGATAGTGCATACGAACCAACTGTTTGACGTCAGCGAAGGAAAACTGATAATGAAATCAAAGTCGTTTGAGTTGTGTTTTGCTTTATAATTATTTACAAGTGTATATAATTATTTACAAATGTGGGTAAACATACTATATAACTGTGAATTTTGTAATAAAACTAACGTCGTCGGTTTAGTAGTTTCAGGCTAAGTATACGGCTGCAAATATAATGCTTTCTTGTGAAATTTGTTTCAATAATGTGTTAAATCAGGGAAAAGTCGTAGCTTAAAGAATTAATCAAGGTTGAATAATGAGTTAATGCGCTGAGAATGAATATTGATGTATATATTCGCGAAGTAAGCGAAAACTGCTGAAGTGATTTAGTTGTAGTTCCACTTCGTTTCAAAAGTCATTGGCAAATTTGTATACTCTGTCCAGAGGGAAACGTCACGTGCATGACGAGCTGAGTCGATTTAGCTATGTCCGTCCATTCCATTTGTATATACGCGAACTAGTCTCTTAGTTTAACAGATATCGACCTGAAAATTTGGACACCGCCGGTCTATCCGCCAGAAGCTGATCATTTGTCGGAACCGCCGATACCGGACTACTATATGGTTCAGACAGGATCATAATGATTAGAGACATCTATCTGCCATGCAAACTGAACGATCGGAATGAAGTACTCGTATGGTAAAGTTTTTATTTGACAGATATCTTCACGAAATTTGACATTTGGAAAACACGTTAAATGTGGTTGCGTAGAAGCTATAACATCCTTAAAATGTGGAAGACGAGGATGAGACACTAGCAAAGAGAGAGGGAGTGAGAAGTGTAGAAGAAACGAAAAAAGCAGAATAATAAGTTAGAAAAAATTAAAAATTCGGGAATTACAACAATAGCAGACAAAAGAAAAGAGGAGGTTAACGCAAGCATCGCCGTAATTAACGAAAGTACAACATCGTTGAAGAAGTTGGACGTTTGGACAAAGGTTTGAAATGAGCGATGTACCAATTACAGAAAGTGAAGACTTCAAGTGGCATTTTACTCCCTGGGAGAGTCCTCACTTCGGAGGAATAAGGGATGCTGGTTATATTGTCATAGATGCAAGATTGGATCCTAATTCCGCTGATGAAAAGCCAAATGACGACATGGAAATGAAAGTCGCTCACGATGGAGGTATGACAGCAGATGGTACTACAACCAAAAAGAAACGTTTTCAAAGTGGTGCTAGGATTAAACGAGATAGAAGTAAGTCAAAGGTCGCAGCAACAGAGGACCCAAAAGTCAAGGAGAAAAAGCAGATGGGAAGATACAAATAAATACGCGTAAAATCAAAGGTATGCCGTCGTCCGATGATAAAGGGGAAAACCGACAGAATACCTTTGCAACCAATAAGAAGAAAAAGTTAAGAGTAAACTTTCACTAATACAACACAGGTCTATGCGTCTTATAGTTATCGTTAACCGATATGTGACAGTTATGCCGCCACCAACTCCGGCCTCACTTAGTTGACGAATATGAAACTATCACAAGCTGCTGTCACTTTTGTCGCCAGGTGGTATGTTCAAAAATGAACATGTGCGTTCGTACCCTCTTAGTCGTGGTGCAGCAATAATAAATAATATAAGAATGAAATATTTCCCACCAGAAAGTGTGTCTATCAGTGTTAGTTCCCTACCAGAAGAAAGATAATATTGCATATCTCGTCATCATTGCGTTTTGTGCAAACCAAACACCCATGTTGAATTCTAAGTGTTAGGGTTATAAAAAATAACAGAAAAATAAAAATAAATTTATTATTTTTAGTTTCACATGATTTACTTATTCTTTCAAACAATTTTTGTAAAATGCACGTTGCAACACACTCAACATTAAACAGCGGGCCTAAGTGTGCTTGACTTATTATTATTTGTTTTTGTTTGCGAAATTATTGTTTTTGATTTATTTTGACCAGAATAACGTCGATAAATTATCTCTCTCTGAAAAAAAAATCCCTTTGTTTTTGTCTTTTAACGACTTTAGTCAAAAGTTGAGAAAACTAATGGTTTTGCGTATATTCAAACATAAACAGTTAAGTCATGTAATTTTATTTAAAATTTCAAAGTCTAATGACTCTAATAGGCCATTTCATATTATTATGGAGAACTTAGCTTAGAAGAGTATTTCAAACAACTTCAATAAAGCCAGGCATACTGACTCGCCTGCGCTTTAGTCTAAAATTATTATTAGGTCATTCATCATTTGTTTTTAAACGCAAATAGAGCTGTTAAAATTCCAAAAGTGGTCTCACCAATCTTCTTCTTTACTCGTTTCTGCTTTTCGCAACGTGCCGCCTATTGGAAATTCCAAGCGAATGCGCAAAGGACGATAATTCTTTCGCAGAACCTTTCTCCCGAAAACTCGTAACGTCGACTCATCAGATGTTGTCATCGTCCATGTCTCTGCACCATATGGCAAGACCGAAATAATGAGTGACTTATAGAGTCTGGTTTTTGTACGTTGAGAAAGTCTTTACTTCTCACTTGTCTACTCAGTCCAAAGTACCACATGTTGGCAAGAGTTATTCTGCGTTGGATTTCGAGGCTGACATTGTTGTAGCTATTAATTCTGGTTTCAAGATAGACACATTTATCTACATCATGACAGAAGATATTTCGTCTCGCCCTTGCTCACTACCAGATCCATTTGCTTTGCTTCCCTATCTAGTCTGGAAAAAGCAGAATTAACTGCGAGGGTGTTGCGGCCAATGACATCAATATCAGCAGCATACGCCAGCAGCTGTACACTCTTATAGAAGATTGTACCTGCTCGATTAAGTTCTACAGCACGAATTTTCTCCACAGCAGATTGAAGAAGTCACACGATGAGGAGTCGCCTGTCTGAAATCTCATTTGGTATCGAACGGCTCGGAGAAATCCTTCGCGATCCTGACGGAGCTTTTGGTATCTCACAAATACCGTAAGGAAATTATTTCCACCACTTTTGGTGGAATTTTATGGTGAACATGGTCTAGCTGAGCGAACGTGCCAAAAATGGTTTGCACGATTTAAAAGTGGTGATTGCTTCCTTGGTGGTCAAACAAGATTGCTATCAAACACAAGAAAAGCGTGCATTAACCTTGGGATTCACTCAAACAGACATTTTAAAATGTAAATAGTGATATCTGAAGCCGTGATAACCAGCCAAACTAACACCAAAGCTGAATATCCAAGACGAAAAGGTAGTGCTCTTACTTCGGTAGCATCAGAAGGGTGTGTAGTGTTAAGAACTTCTGAAACCATTAATAGGAACGCTATTCCAAAAAACTTACGGAATTTGTGACTGAACAATGGACTGGTAATAATTCTCTATCAACACTCGGCTCATATTGCAAACCTGTTAAAAACTATTCGAAAAACACAGTTCCATTGTTTGCCTCACCCACCTTATAGATCTTGGCCTTCCGACTACCATTTTTTCCGATTGAAGGAGAACGTTCTCACTTGAATACCGTTCACATTAGGATAGGGTATCACAAATTGGGTTGAATCATTGTTGGCGCAGTCCTTTTGGTAAAGAATCCACAAAATATCAGAAATAAAAGAAAATGTATCTTAAACATAATCGGCCTACTGGGCGTACTATTTATTAGCAAGGCCATCACCCATCTGGAGACCCAGTATTACGGCATTAGCCGTAGCTTATGGTGTACAGAAAAACCGTGGAGAGTCGATTCGGCTCTGTTCGCTGTTTCTTGAACAGTTCCAAGAAGATCCGACGTTCTCGAGCCAAATGATGCCCATTTCTGTCTTAATAGGTGAGTAAACAAGCATAATTGCCGCATTTAGGACGAAGGGAAGTATAAGGTGATTCAAGAGCTGCAATTTCATAGGTCGCTATTTCTTCAAAAATGCTTCCAGTGAAAACATAACCGTCAATGGCGATTGTGATCGCGTCCAGATACCCGACTTTTTCTGTGGAGACATGTAAAGTCTAGAGTCTATATTCGATTCAGGTCTTGTAGCAAAACGTCACGTACTATGTCATTCGGCAGTTACCAGTCGAAATGCTCGAACGAGTCATCGAACATTGGACTCAACAGATGGACCACCTGAGACGATAGTCTTCAAGAAATAAAAATAAAATAAATGCCAAAGAATGCTCGCTCGAATGATAATAAATATTCCCCATTAAATTTGAAGTTTCTGTATTTTATCTGTAAAAACGTAAAGAACCTCGAAATAGAGAATGGAAAAAACGGAGGAATCACTACAGCAGTGGAGTAACTTTTTCAGCGCCGTCGCAGACCGACTTTGTTTCATCATCGATCTTAATCTATATCATATTTATAATTCTTATTCGCTTTCACTTTAGCAGTACCATTTCTTTGTACTCCACTGTTACTCAAACCTAATGCTTTTGGTCAAGAATATATTTATAGCAAAAAGTAATTGCTGTAAACAAATGATGTCAAAGAAATATCGTTATTTATAGAAGTAATGCATTCCGAGTAACTGCTTGTTTGCGTCAAAACTATAGGTATATAGGTTTGACAAAGCGCATTTTGGTACTTTGTCCCCCGCGATGTGGACTTTGCGGTCAAGCACGCAATGATTGTGACTTTTTTATATTAATTTGTGTCACATTATTGGCGATAACAACGATATTTTACCGCTGGTGAGTATCAGAAACTGAATTGACGTATGCGAAGACAGTCACAAGTCATTAGAAGTTTATATGATTTTGTTTAGTAATTAAATGTAATTAAAGAAAATAAATAAACAAGTCAGCAAAATATTAAAAACAAGATTTTTTTTCTTAATTCTTTCAACATAAGTTTATTAAAACCTAAAGCTCTGCTCCGCTTAAAACATTCACCCTGTATCTACTACTCGTACCAAATTTATTTATTATCATAGAAAATATTTTTTTTCAGCACAAATCACGCGACGTGCTTTCAAATGCACAAAAATGCAAATTTTGATATGGTTTTTTTCATCAGAGTCTTACACTGTGCAACTAAAAAAAAATTACTTTGACTTCTTGGAAAATGCTACAGATATTTCGTGTATATTTAATCAACCGCTGCCAACTTTACAGGAAATTCTCCTGATTAGCTGGAATTTATGCTGAAATTGGATCTTTGTTCTCGTCCACAGTTTTACAAAACCAGCAAGGTTCGATCAAATGAGATCCTTAAATATTAAAATTAACTAACTGGCATAGAATGTATTTAAAATTTATTCAAATATTTCGTTTGCATAAAAAATTAGCTGTGATTCAGTGTAAGCACTATTCGATCAAATTTGATCCGGGTTATTGGACAGTTTCGGTGTTATATACATAACCCCACTTTTCGATCATCCGTGCGCTTGATGAACGTAGAGTTTTCACCTGGCTTGTAAAGCATCTCTTTTGCGATCTCTACAATGACGTCGAAGTGTTGAAAGGTAGAGACCTTTTGGTACGAGTCTAGCATTAACACACTTCTTACCCAAAATATTAATTAAAAATATTCATCAAATTCTTTTTATTTTTTGTTGCAGCAATCGTGTGACAGTCTGAGTCGAGAACACAAAACATTGCCGGTTGTTTCTATCCTTTGTGAGGTCGCTTCAGTTGTGTTCTTCTTCGATACCAATCGCTCATGCCTAGGGCTTCTAAGAATCTTTATTTAGAATAGTTTCCCCGAATAATTCAAATGCTTTCTCTCCCCAGTTTATGATAGCCCATGTTTCTGTGTTGTATAATAGCATGGCGGATGACTTATTGAGCTTGATTTTTGAATCCGACAGATGGATCTGCTTCTCAAAGTAGCACCTTTTGGGAAGAATATTTCTTCACTTTTCTAAATAAAATTTCTTTTTTTTTTTGAGAAGCTGTAGCAGTTGAAAAAATATAGATTTGACTTAATATTCAGGGTATGTTAACTTTTTTTTTACTATTTGTAAGGGATTTTCGACTTAATCTGATGATAAGATAACATAATTTTTATACAACTCTTTATTCCCATAAACGTTGTAAAATCAAACCGATCCATCTCTAATAAAGGCTTCTAAAAAGAAACCGAAATTTGGACTTGTATGTATAGGAAATTATAATTACTGTATTTTCAAACGATATTTTTTGCATTATTAAAGCATTATAAATCGTTTCAAATACATGTCTGGAATGATTTCAAATTAAACTTTATTTCAATTCAGAAAATTCCCGGAACTACGTTATAGGCACTATTGCTGAATAAAGCAACTAAAGAGATATTTATGCAAAGATCTCTGCCAGATTTGTATCAAGACACACAAATTCATGTCTGCTTGAACTGGATCCAAAAGTGAATTTAGTCTATTTTTATAAAATATTTTATTTCTTTGCACACATAGCCACCATTATCAACAACCATTTGGAAGGTAACGTAAAAGTTTGCCATAAAAATAAAATACCGGTAAATCATTCGTCAAAGTCATCAAGCCCAATTAAAGAGGCACACTTAATATGACAGCTAATTTTAGAAATTAAACAAGAAAAAGCTAATAAAGTAATTCTTTTCAATTTTAATGATATCTTTTTATTTATGTTGAAAGCACACATAGTCATCATTTATCCGATCTGATCTGAAAAAAAGATACTCCACAGCTGTGATTCCGACCTTCTTCGGTGGATGAAACTCAAAAATAAATTATTTACTAGAAAATATTATTCGTAGAATGATATATGGTCGAAAAAATTTGACGTTGGTTAAAGGTTTAAAAGAGTAGAACATTATCCACAACTTTGGGCGTATTTTGGCATTCGATTTTCGATCAAAAGATAAATATATCATTATACGGTGAACTATATTGCTACAGAACATGCAAAAAAAAAAAATTGATAATTACGGAATTATATCTCTGTGAGTAGTTACTTAAAAAAATAATGTTTCGAGAAAAACGCGTGACTATTTTCCATTTTAAAAGCCTGTAATTTAAAAAAGCTTCCATATTAATTTTCCATTTCATTATACTATTATTGAAGACATAAACCTTCGAAATTTCTAAAAAATTGAAAATGTCATTTATTGCAAAACCTCTGTTGTACAGTGTTATTTACCAACAATTTTTATAGTACACGTATTTTTAATTTTGGTGAATTTAAAAATAACAATTACTTTGCTGACATTTGCACTTCATACGCCATGGAGGCCCTACTTCTCACTGTCGAAACACAAAAATGATAAGACAAATAGTAGAATCGCTTGGTTTACGTCAAATATGACTGATATAGATAATTTCTAATTTTTATACCATCGCAACATGCTACACAGAATATAATTTCGTTGTACAATTAACAGTTCCTCAAAGCACATAAAATTAAAAAAAAAAAATAAGTAAAATTCGATTTAGTGGCATAGACGTGAAAATTATGAGGACGAGACGATTTGAATACCGGATCGATTTGAATTCGTATACGTGTTCTGAGAACTCTGAGGAGATTGTTATTACATATGCGATTGCCACAACCCAGAAATGCAGTATGGAAAGCTATGAAAGGTTATAACTAAGATACAAAGTAAGCTTTCATTAAAGTGGAACAAGACATCCGTGGTATTTTTTTATTGACGAAGATGGGGCGGGCCGCGTCTTTTATTAGATAATGTAGTAGAAAAAAATTTACAATGAGTGTGACACAATGATATGCTTAACCTCAGCAACTACCCGACCAAGTTTAATCAAATTTGATGCTTAACATTATCTTTCTATTTGAAAATGAGGGGAATTCAAAATCCCCGCCTACTTCCCACAATATACGATTTTAAATTCCATCAAATTATTTTACTTGACGAAATTTAAATCAGGCTACACTAATTCAAGTACCTAAAAATTATCCAAAAGCACTAAAGCATAAATGTTCTTACCAGCTTGCCTTTGTTGAGTTTGTTTTTTTTTTTTTTTTTTTGATGAATCGAAGCTAGGAGGGAGAGTCTTCTTAAGCTGTGTTGGACTAATGTAGTGGTTCACGGATGGGTCCAAGCTAAAAGAGAGATAATCTTCTTTAAGGAGGTTTCCGCCAAGCTTAGCTTCAAGCAGGCAAAACAGCAGCCACTGTTGTTAAGGAAGTAGTAGACGGCTGCTCCGAATTGCAGCCACTTTCAGAGAGGGGAGAAATTCCTCCGGTAGAAGAGCGGCAAGACTAGCGCAAAGTTCGCCAACTATGCACCCAAAGTTAGTCAAGGCGTGTCTGTCTTCACTAGAAATAGCATCAATCATTTCATTATTAAACTTGTTTGGGTGCCTGGTCATAGCGGAATCGTTGGAAACATTAAAGTCGATGAGTCAACAAAAGGGTGTATGAATTAGATATCCGTTATCAGCTGACGTTCTAACACTGGATTTATGGAGAACGTAAGAGATCTATTGAATTACTTGCTCTTAGCAAAGTTCATCCTGTCGCAATCGTTGAAGTTCTTAATCGGCAAAGTCTAATAAGCATTCATGCTGTATGACTAAAAACTCTGTCGGACGAAAATTGTAAAAGTGGTATGGAAGACAGTGGTATGGAAACATCCAGTCACTTTCTCGTTCATTGTCCAGTTTTTACAATACATGAGGGATAAACATTTAGACTACGAACCAAAGGGCATAGCAAGATTTAACATTAGTCGCCTTAACAAATTTATGATCGGTGCAAAGCACTTTGTTAATTTGTGATCCATAATATAGAAGTTTGTGATACCACAATGGACCAATGCTCTAAGCTGACCAACTGAGAACCCTGAATCAATTAACCTAACCTTTATTGAATATGAACCGTATAAAACCGGTTCAGTACTACTTATTTCAAGGTCCATTGGATTTATGCCATAAAAAGTGAATGAAATCGGTCCAATATTGCCATATCGCCATATACCCATATATGTATGTACATATAATATTTTCAAGCCATTAATTCTTAAAATTTCCGAGCGTATATAATTTTCGGCAGAACCCGAACTTCACCCATTCTTACTTACTTACCTACTTACTTATTTAATTTGAAATTTTAATTTTGAATTTCTCTGAATGGGTATTTATAATTCTTCTAACCAACAACTAACTTAATCTGAGAACCGACTAAAATATATCGGCTGTTGCTAAGCATATACATATGTATTCCTACATACATATACATATGCATGTATATAAAAATATTTTATTCTACTTTTTCGCGCAGAAATTTCAATCGAGTTGTGTGTTGTACACTGTTTTGTAGCCTTGAACTCGCCGAGAAAGGGAAACGTACGAGTAGCAAATCTTTCTTCGTAGAGCCTGACTTCGACTGAATTGATTTGAAATTGAATTGTGTGCAAAATATGTACATTCCACTGAATTCCTAATGCAATTTCCATTAAAACTTCACATACACACATTTTGTGTCTAAAAAATAACTGTTATTATGCAGCAAGGGCGCACAAATTAATACTGCGCATGATGCCAAATATCGTAAAATAAATCAAGAAAAAGTTTGGCGCGGAGCTTACTTCTCTCCACTTTCAAATATCCGAAGTCAAGGCGATCAAATGTCAGTGACAAATGTAAATCAATCGCCTCTGCGTATTGCATTTCAAGCGTGTTTGGCATGAAGACTTATTTGAAATTAGTCGCCAACCATCATACATACATAAGTGCATATGTGGTGGTGTACTATATGTTGGACGTCTACATTGAAAGCCTTTTACGAATTAATTTCAAATTAAAAGGATCTTTTTTGTGCATATCCCAACACGCAGATTCGGCATGGCGTCACTGTGGCGATTGAACCATGATTTTATGCAATCATGAGTTTAGCTCTGGATACTAAGAAAATAGAAAAAAAATCAAAATGGTTAATGACTGAATTTCATGCGAAAAACTTGGCTGTACAGTTTTGGGGAAACAAATAGCGCACTTAAATAACGGTTGTTCCAATTAGAATTAAGAGTTTTCGCATGTCCTGTTAAATGCTGTCATCCATAATTTCACTAAAAGAATGTGGAGAAAGTAACCATCAGAATAAATAAGACATTTCAGTTCGACTTACTTCAACAATCGTGATAGAAATAAATCTAATATTTAGTTAAAATATATCAGACAAGCTTTTCATTAGGGGTGTTTTTTACGTGGCGGGTACTAAACCCAGCTTACAACCCTAGGAAGTGATGTTAAGACTTCTCGTTTTCAAAGGGATATTTTTGGCTACCCATATGATATGACTAAGAAATGGAAGTCGTGAGTTACTTGCGCCGTAAATAAAAGAATCGTTTTTAGCCACTACCAAGTGAATGGGCCTCAGAGAACTGTACTTACTTGCGTGAACTTCTTACTACTACTAGACCAATTTGAACCAAATTTGATACATAACAATATTTTTCTATTTGAAAATGAGAGAAAGTTAAACGAACGCGGAATAACTCTTGTCAGCAGGTGCTACTTAAGATGATTAGGCAATTGAGAAGTAAAGTCCTCTTTCGACGAACAAAGACCAAGTTATAGGAGTCACTCATCATCCCCGTTTTGCTATAATGGTGCAGAGGCCGATGACAACATCTGATGTGTCGGCATTACGAATTTGCGGGAGAAAGGTTTTGCGGAAGATGTATGGTCCGGCGAACACCGCAGAAAATTAAAGACAGCGGCTACGCTAGCTAGGTCATGTCATTCAAATGGATGAAAACGCTCCAGCTCTGACATATTCTACGCAGTACCCGTCGGGGGAAGCAGAGGAAAATCTCCACTCCATTGGAAGGACCAGGTGGAGAAGGACTTGGCAACACTTGGAATCTTCAATTGGCGCCTAACAGCAAAAAAGAAGAAGACTGGCGAGCTGTTGTAAACTCCGCTACAACCGCGTAAGCGGTGTCTACGCCAATAAAGAAGAAGATATCAGAAAAGCTTATATAAAAACTGTCGAAAAAAAACTTGACGCACGATTGTGATTTGTCGAAGCCTAATGAGGTAAAGCATTGATTCCCGATAAACTATTTTATTTTCATCGGAACTGATAGAGACACTGAGTTAATCAGATAAATGACCTAAGGACGATACAAGATGGAGTTTATTTGAACGTTTTGATATCATTTTCTTGATAGAAAGTCGAGTCAGCCATTAGTAGCAATTAGAAGTTTAGTAATATGAATGATTATTCCAATCCACAAGCTGGAAATAATTTCTAAAAATCTAAACTCGAACTTAAGAGTAATAATGTTTTTCATTCAACACTCCATGCATACGAGCAGTGTGTAATACTAACCACCGATACAAGTCTTAAACTCGATGAAATCAGCTCGACGAGTTGTCACTTTGAAGCCAATTTCATAATCGCGCTCTTATAGAAACCCTCGCATCTATTGACAAAAAGCCGTGACAGTCGATTTTAACAAGTCTCTTTTAAAGCGAGACAGAAACAGCTAGTATTCGGAAAGTCCAATATAGGTACTCCCAATCCAGCTCAAATCAAATCACACCAAACACATAAAAAGCTTTCCTAAACCTTCGCCTTCGTTTTCTCCGGCTTACATAGTTTCCACGACCTTTTTCGCTTCAGGTTGGCGTAAGTGAAACATTTATCATCAGCAATAATCATAAATTAGAGACTACGAACCAAAGTCATGAATACTATTCATTGAAATAAAACTCCAAATGAAATTTTTGGATCTATCTTTAGAGCGGTGCTCAAACATTGCTGTTTCAAGTCATCTCAAAGAAGAAATCTATTAGAAGTTTTCTTAGTAAAACATCTTTTGTTGTAAATATCATATATAATAGCCTAATGGTACTTATACAATGTGAGATTCAGATTCCCTACACAATATTACATGTGCATATGTAGAATACGAGGGCTGCTATATATATTTCTGGCCTAGGCAACACTAAGTGTTGTCAGGTGCAATCTGACATTTCCATTGGAAAGTTTGACATTTTTTAGCACAACATCACTCAGAACGTTTTGTCATTTAATCGTGAATTGTTTTATTTACAGGGAATTAAAAAATTCATCTCGGCTCAAAAATGGAATTAACTCGTGAACATTTTCGTCCGATCATTTTTCACAACTTTCGACGTGGATTATCACGACAAGAGTGCATCGATGAACTAAATTCTTTGTATGGCTATGAAGCACCATCCTATAGCACTGTGAAAAACTGGTACAACGAATTCAATCGTGGCCGACGCTCGCTCAAAGACGAATTTCGTGAAGGTCGTCCAAAAACAGCCGTTGTGCCAGAAAACATCAATGCCGTACGTGAACTGATAACGCAAGACCGTCATGTAACATACCTTCAAATAGAGGCATGCCTATGCATTTCTCCCACCAGCATACAGTCGATATTGCATGAACACCTGGCCGTAAAAAAGGTTTGTTCTCGTTGGATCCCGCACAATTTGACAATCGCTCAAAAAAAGGCTCGTGTGGATTGGTGTAAAGAAATGCTGAAAAAATACGATCGCGGTGTTTCAAAAGACGTTTATAAGATCGTCACAGGTGACGAATCATGAATCTATGCGTATGATGAGCCCGAAACAAAACAGCCATCGACAGTTGTTCGTGGAAGAAGCACTTCGAAGTAAATGGTTGCCTGTTTCTTCGGCAAAACTGGTCATGTGGCGACTGTTCCGCTTGAGCAACGTAGGACGGTCACCACCATTTGTTTGCCTGAAGTCTTCGGAGAAATTCGAAAAACGAACAAGAGAAGACGAATCATTGTGCACCATGACAATGCGAGCTCTCACACATCGGCTCAAACCAACCTTTTTAACCGGCCAAAACGTCCAATTGATGGGTCATCCGCCGTACAGCCCTGACTTGGCACCCAATGACTTCTTTTTATTCCCACACATCAAGAAAATAATGCGTGGTCAACGATTTTCGTCGCCAGAAGATGCTGTTGAAGCATTCAAAAACCATGTTTTGAAGGTGTCTCAATCGGAGTGGAAAAAGTGCTTCGAAAATGGTTTGAGCGCATGCAAAAGTATATAAATCTTGATGGAGAATATTTTGAAAAACAATAAAACCATTTTCGTTGATAAATATTCCTATTTTCATTATTAGACCAGAAATATATATAGCAGCCCTCGTAAAATTTTCAGTTTCCGCTATCAGATATAACCAAAACTCAAATTTTCTTTCAATATTAGTGGTTTCTATTATTGTACTATATATCGTTTTCTCTTCCCCTGTAAACTTATGAAATGTGATGTTACCTTATTTATCATTTTATGTGATGGTATGAAATGATAAAAAATCATCTGACATTTCCATAATTATACTTGTATGTTGTGTTTTCGTATGATTTTATGTACATATAGTATATCATAATTTCATTACATACAATACTGCATTTAACTTTCTATGTAACACGAGTATCTGATCGGTGTTATTTTTTTTTAATTATTTGTTGTAAATAAGATAGGTATACAATACATGATATATCGCTTATGTGATATCGTGGTGATATGAAAAAAAAAGTTGATAAATTCTTGCGGCTTGAGTTGAACGACCATTTATGTAGAGCTATGCAGAATCATCTGATATAATAATTTGCTTAAAATCATATATGTGAATTATTATGATTTGATGACTGATGTAATCATGTAGCCAAAAAACGTGATCATGAAGTTGTGTGGCATCAAATGAGATGTCTTGTGATAAAAATTTAGAATTCGATTCAATTGATTTGATATAAGGTATAATTATATGACAAATATATGATGTGATAAATGATGGTGATAGGCTTATGATGTGTGATGTGATGTCATGATAGCGCAGAAATAAATTTAAAAAGTACTATAATGTAATATCACTACGATGAGTACTAGAATTCTCTAGTGAGGATGTGATATTACTTCAAACCAAGTCACGATGTGATATAATATGACATGTGATCAGAAATTGCTGATTTAGTTTAAATAGTAATGTGATTGTATATCAAGTGATAAAGTGAAGTGATTGAGCTTAATAGATTGGGTTTCGGCTTAAGGTAATGTAATGGCGCGATAAGAAATATTATGACTTCGAAGTGATGATAATCTGACGTGATCTCGTATAAATAAATCGAAACAATAAAAAAAACAATATTTTTTAACCTTTTTTTGATCTCACATCATACAATATAATATGCTGTTGTGTTATGATTTAAGTGGTATAACATTGTGATGTCACATTAACAAATGTACTTGATTCACCACACTTGTTTAAGATTTTACTATGATTTTTTGCACATACATGAAGGTGAGCTTCTCAGAAATCGATTACATATATTCAAGAGCTAGTCCTTAACAAATTCTTGGAAAAAGCCAATGAAACAAAACTCGAAAAAAACAAAAAATAAAGAAAAAGAAAGAAACAAAAAGATCATATCGCTTTTGCCATTTTTTAAACATCTTGCAATTAGCATTTTTCATGAATACTATGACGTTGTCGTATTGCGAAGTCGGCAACTTGCGGCGCTATCTTCAGAATCGCTAGCGCAGACATTTTCTTATGCTACGTATATGACGTCTGCATATCTGTGGTCGTACGATGTCAATGTCATTGGCTCCCGCCATAAACAATAGACGCAATTTTCAAGCAATACATGGCGAGAACCAATAAAAAAAAATAAAATAAAAATAACAATAGCAAAGAGAATAAAATTTTACAATTATAAAATATTCAAGCAAACCTTCTTTAACACATCATAGCCTTATTGCAACTCATCGCTACGACCATCTCTTTCTCAACACATTGGTCACACGATCACTCAAGCGCAACATTGTGGTGCTGCTGCTTAGCAAAAGCGTTTATTGATCTCCCAACATCAGGCAAGCGAAACAAATAAAGCCGCACTCCGCCGCACTGCACTCACATTACCCGCGCCCAGCTAGTGGGGACCCAGCTTACATAGTAATATAGAAGATTTATTGCGCTAAGATTAATGCTTTAGAAGACAATTGTAATTTGCATTGTAAAAATATGTTAACTCATGCTGCAGCTGAGCTAAAACGTGATCGTGGCGCCGAAATCGCTAGCCATCCGTCGTCCTATGAATTTGTTAAGGGGTGTGGTTGTGTGGTGTATCGCAACGTGGTTGAATTTGATTTCATTGCTGACTGCTGTTGTTTTGATTCTAAAATCAAACATAGTCATATGTCTGGTGCGTTTCGATATAAAGCACTTAACTACACTTTCTTAATTTTAATCTAATATTACAGTATATATTAAGCAGATACATTTTTAACATACATATGTCTCTACTTCTTGGCAGGGCTGAAGTTTAATACACACCATAACACATGTTTTTTTTTTTTTAATTTTTAATAGCAACAGTGTCTGGTCAATAAAATGCTTCAGAAAAGGCTTCGAAATGCTAGTCCTGATAGGAATAATTCGTTATTTAAATATCAGCACACTTCTGGGGAGACTAGTTGTTAAAATGGTTCGTATAAGTGGATCTCGTTATTCGGATGGTTCATGCTTGCGCGGGAAGTGTCACTCATCGTAAAGAAAGATAGAGAAAATAAATAGATCAACATCCCTCTAAAGTGTTCTAAATTGTGTTCTTCTTCTTTATTGGCGTAGACGTCGCATACACGGTTATAGCCGTGTTTACTATAGCGCACCAGTAATGCTGGTTCCAAGATAGATGAAATAATCTTTCTTATTGATCGCGTATATGATGACTACTTGTTTGATAACGGTAGATATTTTGACTCACTTCTTCGTCCAATCTGGAGAAACCAGAGATATCAATATCATCGGCGTACGCCAACAGTTGCACACTCTCTTAGAAGATTGCACATTGTCTATTCAGCTCTGCAGCTCGAATTGATTTCTCCATTATTATATTTTAGTGGCAGTTCCTTTTCGTGCTGTCAAGAGCACCTTTAAAATCGACGAAGAGATGGTGTGTGTGGATCCTCTTTTTTTTGGGTATTTTTCAAGATTTGGCGCATGGTGAATATCTGATCAGTTGTTGATTTTCCAGGTGTGCTCGATAGAACCTTATATACGATGTAGAGGAGGGTTCTCCCACAGTAATTGGCGCAGATTGTAGGGTCTCCTTTTTGTGCATTTGGCAGAGTACACTTTAATTCCAATCGTCGGACAGATTGTGCACCATTTTTTCTAATCCGTTTTTTCTAACATCCCTTGTTTTCTCCATAATTAGAATTCTACTACACATTTTTTACTTGTGATTTGAAAATAATTCGAATTTTGGCGTTTATCCCGTCTTTACCATTATCTTGGCAATTTTTTCTACCTGGTTTCGCCATATGAATTTTAAAATCGTTCTCTCAACTTAAAATTAGTGATAAGAATGTGGAAAAGATAAAGGTATAAATATATCTATAGTTTACCAACATTATTACTGTAAACTGAAGTAAATCTACTTACTCCCTTTTGTCATCTACATTGGTACTTATCTCCAGTTCAAAATGTTATTTTTTTCAAACTCCTTACGCCCGCCAGTCTCTTGTTGATTGGTGTACATTTGCTGCATACATTAGAAGTTTATAGGAGTTCATGGTCATAAGTACAAATGGTTTGGGTTCAACAGTATACTTCTTTCGAGTTAACTGCGCCATTTTTAAGTGTGTTGTAAACTTTCTACGTTCTGTTATCTAATTTTTTGTTTTTTTTATTATTACTCTTATTGTTATTTTTATTTTTTTAAGTTATCTTTTTGAATTTCAAGGGTATTTTTTATATTTATTTTCCCATTTATTTCTAAATTTTATATTTTTATGTTTCTTTATATTAGTTTTCTTTTCTTTTCTATTATTCGTCTATTGGTTTTTTTTTTTTAAATTATGTTTAATTATTTTAATTTATTATTTGATAATTTTTTCCTTCCTAAAGACTATTTTTTTGTTTTTCATTTCTATTTATTTATCTATTTTGTTTTATTTTTTTATAGCTTTACATAATTAATTTATGTTTTTAGTTTATATAACTCTTCTTCATTCATTTTTATCTGATCATTTCATTTAAAGTAGGTTAGTTTTAGCTTTCTTTCTCATTTAAAGGTTTTTTTAATATATTTTATATATTTTATAATTTTTAAACTCAGGGAGTAAATTATTAGTATGTGGCATGATAATATTATATGGTATTGTCAAAAAGAAATGAAATCGCGTCAATACTTCCCTTAGATCCCATATAACTAATGTACCATTTTCAAACTTCCGGTTTGCCTTATACCATATATATGAATTACCGCTATTTTCATAAACTACGTTTAATGATTTGCGTTTTTTTTTAACAATGGCATATGCATAGCATATTATTGTACTACATAGTTTTTTTTTTTTAATTTTCACACAATATATTACACGGAGTATAATAGTTTTGCACAGTAGAAATTTTGGAGTAGAAATAGTGACCCACTACAATAGTTTTGTTTACCTAAAGTGTGTGATTTATTTTCATAAAATTGTATGGAAAAAGGTTCCAGAGTCTACTTAATTAACCAATATCATGAGGTTGGCGCCATTTGTATGATATACTATATTTCAAGTTTTGCAGGGGACACAGAAGAGTATATATTGCGAGTTGGAGCCTTTTCATCGCTATTTTTTATGCTAAAGAAGAGTTAAAACAGCCTTATCATTCCATTAAATTCGGTACTTCTCAAAACTCGGTGAACTGCTTTTTTCATTTGCAGTGCTAATTATCGGAGCGACAGTTCCTAACCGAGCAAATCGAAGTTCCCCCCCAATAACTAGAGCTGTGTCCATCAACTTCATGGAAAATGTTGTAGACGGCTCTTAGTATGCGGGTTACAAAATTCCAAGCAATTCCGCAAAAAGTGAAGCTGAACGACCATCAAGCGCATAGCAATGTGTTCAAAACGAGATATTCTCCGGTCGAAGAAAATTTAATTCCTTATCAGTTCTTCGCCGACGTATTTAAATACCTCGGCCGGCAATCTATTAGCCCCGCCACTTTGTTCCGCAGACGGGTTATTGCTTTTCGAACTCCTTCATGCTCGGGAAATGGAACGACGTCTGCTCCACCGTCATTGATTGGGGAATCGTTTTCACCATCTTCAGGTGCTATGTTTTCATTGCCATACGTTGCGAGGTAGGCTGTCTGTTTTCTCCTAACTGCCCCAAGACACTACTCATCGTACTAGCTATTCTTTTGCCTTTTCGTAAGGAGCTTGAAATGTCGTCCTAGAGTTCCCTTATACCGAGTTGCTGATGAGTGCTCCTTTAGAGAGCAGGAAGACAGGTAAAGTAGAAAATCGTTCGGTTGTTTATTTTAATTGCAGCTTCTGGACGTCGAACCTTCCTTGTGTATGCGTATCTTCGCTGCAACAAGATAGTGTCCGAGTCAATGCTAGGGTCTCGAAGTTTACGCACGTGGAGACGTGTCTTCAGTCTATTACAACGTTTTCGATCTGGTTGGTGGCTTTTCAATCCGGAGACAACCTGGTAATTTCATGAACTTTTCCAGCTGGAATTTGGTACTACAGATAATCATATTTCCGGCCCCGGCGGTGTCGATAGCCTCAACCCATTTGGGGTTGTTTAATCGTGAAGATCCCGTTACAGCCTCAAAAAGTCAATGTTTGGTGTACTCTATAGACTGAGTAAATTATTGTTCTGTATTCCTAAAAAATTAATCCGGCCATAATGCTGGTCTCAATTTTACGTGCCTGAATTAGAGCATGTTCGTGTGAAGGGCCTTTGATTCCAACAAGACGACGCTACATGCCAAACAGTAATTAATTTATTGAAGACATTTTGCACTTTTCCTGATTACTCCCATCTTTTCACTTTCCTTCGTAAATATTAGGAAATTTCAATTAAGTTATGCACGTAGAGTTAGCTCAGCCACATCTTTCAAATGTAAATAAAACAGTCCCCGGATTTCATTGCAAAAAGTCATTGAACGCATCTCTAATTGACTTTGGGTTTTCCCAACATTTTACTTAATATACCAAATGCTCTGACGTCAATCATACTATTTGCAAATTAAATAATCATTAACATTGACAATTATTGTCACTTACAAGGCATTTGCATTGCAAGCGCACTTACTGAACACGCATACATACATATGTACATAAAAAACACTAAAAAAAAATTTTGTTCCTGACTTTCCCCAGCTGCTTGCCTGCACTGTCTTTAACCGATTAATCAGCATGTTCCCTTATATGTTTGTTGACATTTCGCTGGAATTCAAACATGCCGATATGGAGAAATTTCCGAAATTCAACTCCTGCGCGAGGTAAAGGCATGGCACGGCAGCACATACAAGATAGTTGTGTCTGCAAATTCGAAGAATCGCAAGAAAGATAAAGCGGCGCATAAAAGATATGCAAATGTTTTGATGCGATAACAGCGATTACATATACATACATATCTACCATATGTAAAGAATATATTTCCGCATCGAATAAACGGAAATCGTATCATGTCGTTGGAGTGCTAATGTCCGCGACACTTACACATGCCCACTTATCAAAGTGTAAGCATCGCATTTACTACATAGAGATAAGATAAAATTTTTGTTAAGACACGGTTCACACGTTGGAATTTTATTTCCGAAGCAATATTTTCAGATCGTATTATAATATAAATATATTATAGTATTAAGGTTAAAATTTAAAGTTTGTTTGTTCCTTGAAGTGAAACAACGAAAGATTCTTGATTAGTACAGATATTATTCTCGTATGAACCCAGGAAACTAAATTTTTTTTTAAGGGGGATTCTAGTCTAGAAATTTAAAAAAAATCGAAATTTTTTTTTATATTTTCAAAGTTTAACTATTCAAGAATATGTGTACAAGAGGATTTCTCAAAATTCAAATTATTTTCGGAGATATAGGCATTTTTTTGACCCGGCATCCAAACTGGTTCGGCCGGAACGCAAAATTTAAACGCGTTTTTCTCAAAACTGACTTTTTCGGAATGATACTCACGATTTCTCAGGTTCTACAGGACCGATTTACTTGAAATCTTCTTTATAGGCTTTTCTATGGTTGGAACTAGCCCCATCCCCAAATTTTTATTTTTATTATTTTTAAAAAATTCGAAATAGTCAGAAAAAGGGATCCAAAAAAACTTTTTTTTTAGGCAGTCGCCATTTTATGAAAATTTTTTTTCCCACTTTTCCATAGTTCCGGCCATTGCGACATTATTCTAGATTACTAATCTGTTTTGTTTTTGTTTTTTTTTTTTTTGGTTTCAGATAACTAGGAGGGTTGAAATCATGGGCATTCGTCAGCTCATAGTTTTTGAAATTTTTTACTTTTTTTAGTTATTAATCTTTTTCTGTACTCTTCAAAAATTAATAAATAACTAATAAAAAAATGGATAGTAAAAATATTAATTGCCTTCTTTTTACGACACTTTAAAAATTACCTGAAATTCATGCTTCTAGACCATAATACCCCCTTAAAATGACGGCATACATCGAGCTTCTTTGTGACTCCAAGCTTCTTCAAATGGTTTATAACGGTTTGATGAATATGTATTATACGAGTATACATGTATATGGTGAAATGAGTATCGGAGTATCGAAAGGGGTGCATGCAGTGGAGGACCAAAAAAGGTTATTACCCAACAAAACATCAAAAAAGTCTGAAAAATAACTTTGGAATGCCGTAAACTTCACTTCTTCGAGATTGCAGGCACTCTAAAGATGTCAACTGAATGAGTACATCATATCATTCACGAATATTTTGGTACGAAAAAGTGTGGCAGCCAGGTTCAAAAATAATTTTAGCTTTTTAAACATGTTAAAGTGATTTATCGCCGAAATGAAAAAAATCGTTTGTCTTATCATTTCCATTGAATTGAAAATTTTTCAAAAATTATTCTGAAATGAACTATTTCTCAAAATTCTAAAATCAGCACGCGAAAATGTAGCAATAATTCGATTTTCATACATTCATTCAAATTAGAAATTTTAAATAGGCTGTAACTCTTTTCAGGTAAGTTTCTAAACTCGATTCTGTTTGTATTTCGTAGTCGAAGCATTCTAAGCAAGTACTCTTTCTTTACGTTAATGTTTTTAATAAAAAGTTTTAACATGTGGCAATCTTGGACATTTTTTTTTTCAACCGCTCGATTATTAGTCCGAAAAAGTTGAATTAGTTGAGATTTCGTTATAATTTCGGTATTGCAAGCATGAATAAATTTCAAGAAAGATCTTCATTACAGATTTATTAACTTCAATTAGTATATGAGGTGCTCAGTTTTACGAAATTCGGTAAAAAAAAACACATTAATTGGAAAAAGAGGACAGTCCGTCAGTATTTCATACTTATATCTGGCGAAGGGTCAGTTAGCCGTAATAAATTTCTACTGATTTTAATTTTGATTCGTCTTTCAAAATAATAGCATATCCAGGCATATTTTCTGGATAAGATGAGACTACACTAAATATACAATTTCATTTTTTAAAATAGGTATTGATTGGCAAATATTATAGAATTTTGAAAATAGTGTAAATAAATATTACTCATACGCCATGCAGCACTCATAAATCAATAAGATTGGCGAAAAACTTCCTTCTACTTAAGCTTTTGTTAAAGCATATCCAGTTGTTGTTCCTCATGTTGGTAACCAAATCAAAATATAGTATATATAGAATAAATACATACATAAGTATGTGTTCGACAAAAAATCTTTTTCAACTGCATACATTTTTTCCAACTAGTTTGCAATCGTTCTTAGAATTATATGTTAGAAATAATTCGTTGCATGTACATATGTTTGTAAATAATTGCTGAACACTCCGATATCGTAGTTATCAAATATTTACGAAAACAATGTTTATCAGCACTTTGCACATATTTGTGTTTACTGCTAATGACATTGGGAATTCCGTTATTGAAAAAAAGATGGAAATAACAACTTAACTCATTAGAGGTAATGAAAATGATTAACCTAAAGGGAATGCAAAAGCATTTTTTTCGAAACCATATTCCGGTATTGCGTTCATTAGTCGTGGGAATATATATGTACATATATACTTATATATGCATATATCAGGGTGCTCCAATAATATTTTCTCAACTCTTAATCTCTAAAATGTTTCACTTTTATGTAAAAAAGATTCTTCACAAAACTTCAGCCCTATTGCTTAACTCTAAACTGGTTTTATTTGTTTTTAGTTAAAAAAAAATTATTTAATTTAGTTAGAAAAATAATAATTAAAATTTATTTAAAAATTAATAATTTATTAATTATTTCTTTATATATAATTTAATAATAATTAATTAATAAATTATTTTTTAAATCAATTATAATATTATAATATTTTTAAACTTAATTAATTAAGTTAACTAATTAATTTTTTTTAAATAAAATAATTATTATTTTTTATTTAAATTGAATTTTTACATACATATTCCACGCATTTTTTTTTTGAATGTGAGTCGTTAGATTTACCAAAACCTGAGACAAAGCATAATTATCTTAATTTGAATAGTATTTACACCCATTTAAGAATCACTAAATTTTCCAAAACTTTTTGTTTTAATCACTCTACTCTACATACATATCTGGTTAAAGTAGTACATTTAACTGAATTCTTCTTATAAACTAAAATCAGAATTGGCTGCTAAATATGTTTTTGATAAATAGGCTCTCCAAAAATCTACACCAGTTTTAAATAAATTTCAAAATGTAAGATCCAAAATATTTCTATTAAATATTCCCTCGGAAGCAATAGATTTATTAAACAAAGTAGTGGTTTACATAAAACATGGTAAATATAACTTAAAGAAAACAAATGTTTTTAATATAATACATATGTACTCATGTTTTCTTTGCTATACATTATACTTCGCCAATTGCCTCTAATTTTTGCAAGATCACGCTATTTGTACATCCCAAGTTGTTGTTGTTAACTGAATTATTATCTAATCCCTGTTAGGTTGGTAAAGTTCTCATTGAGATCAGCTAACGGTAGATCCAGTAAACGTGTTGTTTCGACGGGGTCGGAATCGCAAGTAAAGACAGGGTTTTATGCACTTAGTCCTTCCAGAGGATGTGTGAGCTTGCTCGAATCGGAGGAGCTTTTCACTGGAGCATCTTACATGCAAACGACTTGGTGCATTATTATTCTCAGCTAGCGCGGACGGCTTCAAAGACCTATTGGAGAACGCCGGTTTCGAGATAGACCAAGTCCTTAATTTTTTCAATTTTATATAACCCAACAATGACATAGTTCTTAAGGCGTAAGGTATCTTTGTGTATGGCCTGCAGGTACTTCATTCGAACCTCGGTTACCATAAGACCAACGTATTTCGCTTCTTTTCGTAGTCTGGAGAAGTCTGCGCTAACGCTTTTGTTTTTAAGACCCACGATATCAATATCATCTGCATATTTCAGTAGTATTGTACTTTCGGACAGCATCGCGGCGATTCAGATTACAAAGGTGATGGGTGTCAAACTTTTTGTCCAGGGTCTCCTCCCGAATTTCACGTATTCTAAAACTATTTATCCTAAAATATTTTTTTTCCAGGTTGGTATGATTGTCAGTGACATCTGTGTCAAATGACATATCAAAATTATCATTAGTGTTTAGTATACGTTTGTCTTTCTGAAGTACTTAAAGTGCATTCGGCGATTTTTACGATGAGTGAAATTATTCAAGAAAGAAGTTTCATTGTATTTGTGCGTAATCAAATTTCTAGTACGTTCAGAAGTTTGGATATGGCCTTCGGTGGTAATTGTTTGTCTCCAGCAAGTGTTTTTGATTGATACAAATTATAAAAATAGGCCCAGAACACCTTGACGACGAACCGCGCCCAGGACGGGCATCAACATCAACCGATGATCAACACGTCAATAAAATAAAAAAATTGGTGCTGAAGAATCATCGATTATTATACAGAGATCTTATTGGCATCGTTGGAATATCAGAAGGATCAGTGAAAACCATTTTGAAAGATCATTTAGACTTAAGAAGTGAAAGCACAATTAGTTCCAAAACCGCTTACATTTTTCGAAAAACAGCACCGTATGCCATGGAACGTATTATTACTGGCGATCAATTGGCCAAACATCTTGGCAAATACTATTTGAGTGTAATCGGTTGTTTGCGCGAAGCTATTCATAAAAAGAGGTCGGAATCATGGGCTGACTACTCTTGGGTTTTGCACCACGATAATGCACCGTCGTATACTGCATTGATTCTTCGTAAGTTTTTCGCAAAATTTTCAACCAATATTACATTCCTAATTTAGCTCTGTGTGATTTCTGGCTATTCAGCAAACTCAACGAGCGCTGAGACCGTTTTGAGTCAATTTAAGACATTAAACATGAATCACATCGCGTAGTGAACGCTATTATACCAGAAATTGATTTTAAGGCTGCTTTGAGGACTGGAAAAAAATGCTGGCGTAAGTGTTTTAGCGCGAAGGGGGATTACTTTGCGGGGACGACATAGATTTTGAAGAATAAATTAAGAATTTTAAAGCTGTGAGCAAAGTCCTACTATTTTTTGCTCTTAGTGGTATACCTGCTGCTTGATTTATTCGTAGCCTTCCAAGGTGTAATTATTATTTTTTGTTGTTTTCAATTTTTTGGAAGTGACTAGTTTATTTAACCACACGCTAATACAAATGAATGAACATATACTTTGTATATGTATTTAAAAACAAACATATGGGAAGCATCATTTATTAATTGTTTTTGGCATACTATTGAATGAAAACATCTGTTGAACAATTGTTTGATCTTCTTATAGTCAGGCATCATTTGTTAAAAATACAATTTGTATACAATCAATTATCCTTTGTTTGTATATAAAATACTTAAGTGATTCAAAGGTGATTTTGAGTTTGCTACTTTAGATATAATTGTTTACCAGTAACAGAGATAATTAATGACATATTTACACAAGTTTTTTTCCAAGGGAAATAATTTTACGGAGGCGTGTGCAAATTCGCGTTTTTATATTCGTCAAACCTTGGCGAGTCGTAAAAACAACTGCTATAAATCACACAGATTGGCGAAATCGACTAGAAATACTATATCAAGAGTTTATGTTAGTTGAATGAGTCTTATAAACGTTCTTTCTTAGGAATAAACTAAATAATTTTAATATTGCTTTCAAATAAAGTGAAATTTTTGTTTAAAGATTAAATACAACGACTAAAAAAAAAAAACAATAAAAATTAAAATAAAAAAAAATAAATTAGGTAGGAAATTAAACTTAATAATTTTCTTTTATATCTATGGCCTATTTTTCTTTAGATTTTGTAGTTTTCATTAAAATTTTACTTAAATTTTAATACAAATAACAGAGTAAAAATCAATAAATAGTTTTTCGAACCCAACATTAAAAACCTAAACTTCTTCATTGGATCAAAATAAAACTATTTCATATAGGGACTATCTAATTGACTGCGGCTCGATACCTTTGAATGCAGATATACATATGTACGAGTATCTGTATGGTGTAAAAAAAAGATCCATTATTTTTATACTCTCGCAACAAAGTTGCTAAGGATAGTATATATACCAAAGTGATCAGGGTGACGAGTAGAGTTGAAATCCGGATGTCTGTCTGTCCGTCCGTCCGTCCGTCCGCCCGTGCAAGCTGTAACTTGAGTAAAAATTGAGATATCATGATGAAACTTGGTACACGTATTTCTTGGCTCCATAAGAAGGTTATATTCGAAGATGGACAAAATGGGCCCACTGCCACGCCCACAAAATGGCGAAAACCGAAAACCTATAAAGTGTCATAACTAAGCCATAAATAAAGATATTAAAGTGAAATTTGTCACAAAGGATCGCATTAGGGAGGGGCATATTCGGACGTAATTTTTTTGGAAAAGTGGGCGTGGCCCCGCCCCTTCTAAGTTTTTTGTACATATCTCGGAAACTACTATAGCTATGTCAACAAAACTCTATAGAGTCGTTTCCTTCAGGCATTTCCATATACAGTTTAAAAGTGGAAGAAATCGGGTAATAACCACGCCCACCTCCCATACAGAGGTTATGTTAAAAATCACTAAAAGTGCGTTAACCGACTAACAAAAAACATCAGAAACACTTAATTTTACGGAAGAAATGGCAGAAGGAAGCTGCACCCAGGCTTTTTTTAAAAATTGAAAATGGGTGTGGCGTCGCCCACTTATGGACCAAAAATCGTATCTCAGGAACTACTCGACCGATTTCAATGAAATTCGGCATATAATATTTTCTTAACACCCTGATAACATGTACGAAATATGGGTGAAATCGGTTCAAAACCACGCCTTCTTCCAATATAACGCTATTTTGAATTCCATCTGATGCCTTCTCTGTATAATACATACATATAAATGAAAATACAATTCAATACTCAAAGTACACAAATTGATCTAATCTAATTAATTTTACAGAAAAATAAAAAAATATGTAAATGACGGATAATGAAATTTCGATTATCACTTTATCATGCGAGAGTATAAAATGTTCGGTGACACCCGAACTTAGCCCTTCCTTACTTGTTACAAGATGGTTTTAATCAATTGTATCTGGCGTTGTATAAGTGCGATCAGGTTGCACCGTATGGCATTAGAAATATAAGATTTCGTACTAAAAACCTTTTCGTATAGTTTTGAGATTTCTTGAGTTAGTATTGTTTGAGCATGCGTCAAAAATGGTCACGCGAATATTAACTGACTTTGTGGCTCCCTCCTACAGTTTATCATACTGTCAATAAGAATTTCGTGTACTCTGATCCACCGTTATGCACATGACTTTTTCAGTTTTGCACCCAGGTAGCTAGTTCCATCGGGTTTTGATTTTCTTTACCATGAGATCGTCGTATAGAGAATGTTGAACACGTTTTCGGATGTTAGCCGCATCCCATTCTTGACAATCTCGTCACTATTTTATTGCCTTTGATGCCTTTGTGGCCTGGCACCCAGTAGAAGTGAAGTTGCTTACTTCTGACAACACTTTCCAGTTCTGCTCTGCTTCCCAAGATACTTCTGGCCGATTACTTAGCTAGCAAGTTACGGTTACTACTTTGACTGCTGCTCGGCCAATAGCTAACATACCTTTGCACCAGACATCATTTGCAATGTTCACTTGGAACCTTCTTTCCTAGTTGAAAAGTGGGGTCATGTAGTCGATTTTTGCAACCAGTAGTCCTCTCACCGATTAAGCTGTGCAGTTTTCAGCGAAGAGATCTGTAGAAGGAAGGTTTAGTACCAGTTCAAGAGGCGCCGTTGGAGTTGTTCTTAAAGCCCCCGTTAAATTAATTACGGGAATTAGAATAGTGTTTATGGTCCCGATACCGATAATGTGAAAATGCAGAACGCTTTAAAATTCCAATCACTAAAAATTTACAAAAATATTTTATTGTTCAGGAACGAAACTATTTATAACCATTTAAATAAGGCGGATAGAAAAAGATGCTCAATGTGTAGGTGTCACAAGAGTAAATGGAAAAAATCCACAATGTCGTGCGAAAATGGTCGAATCGCAGTCAGCCCGTTCAAACGGTGGCAAATTCATAATTAATGCTCAGGAAGGTTTTGTTATGTTTTTGGTGGGATTGGCAGGGAATCATCTACTTTGAGCAACTCCTCCTAATGTCTACAATTGGACCGTTTGAATGAAGTAACGGCACAGAAGGGGTCAGCTTTGGCCAAGAGGAGGGAATTTTTGACCTATCAAAACAATGGCAGACAACACTTATCGATAGTAACTCGCCAGAAGATCCGGGAGCCTTATAGTCCGGACCTGGCATCTACTGCTCTCATGGTGAATGATTTGGCTGATGCAAAAGAAGCTTGTGAAAATGTTGACGAGATTGTTACTCTAGTTATTAGTGCGCACCATAGGCGCTATTGCTGCTGTGAAACACAGAATCAAAGCTGATCCGAATGAGTCCATTCGCCGTCGCGCGCAACAATTGCAATTGCCTCCTTTCACTTTATGGAGGATATTGTGCAAAGATCTTAGTTTTTGGGTTTACAAACTCCAACTTAAGCAAGAATAGGAACCGAATGACCCTCAAACGCTTTGCAAGTTTGGTGAATGGCCATAAATCAAGTTAGCTATCGATCCCGATTTTAATTTTTGTTCGGCGATAAAGCTCACTTTTGGTTGAATGAGTACGTTACTGAACAAAATTGTCGCATTTGGAGTGATCATACTTCACAAGTCCTTGTTGAGACGTCTGAATCTGCTTCTTTCGAACTTCATTTTTTATCCGCTTCAAGTATGCAATTTATAGTTTCTTAAATTGAAATTCTCGACGTCATCACTGACCTATTTATGACTTGCTACCTAAAAAAAAGTTGAGAAATCAAATCGCTTTAAATAACCGAAGAAGTTGCATGCAAAAATAAAACCATCCAAACATTTTATTTGCATTTTGTTTAGCCAGCTGGGATTATCGGTGTTCGACCTTCCCCTACTTATTTTGTGTGTAATTGGAATATGTACATATCTAAGTAGTCGACTTGCTCTTCCAGTTGCCATCTACATTGTGCATAATTCGGTTGCTGTTTTCTTTACTTGTTGAAAAATGACCTCGTTTCTGTTTTGATGTTTTTTAAATCGCTTTCGTAATCGAATACATCAGTATCGGCATTGCAAATGAATAGCATATAGTTACATACTTGAATCAGGTATAAGTTCAGATAAAAGGGTTTGCAACTTTTTCTAGAAGTTCGCGCAGAAACTAAATTTTTCTTTTTACTCTTTTCTTTCGTGCGAAAAATTCACCCTTTGAATCATTTATGGATAAGTCCACTTGAAATGCATTAGAGCAAAGCATTCCTTAAAATTACTCATAAAAATGTCATAACATAAAAGAAAGCAAGAAATTACCATTATTACCACTCTCGTTCGGCCTTCGCATCGGTTTTTAAACTCGCACTTTGGCAAAAATTTCCTCATATTTTTATTGGCGTCGTTTAGTTTGCAAAATTTATCCCTGAAAACGTATCTTAACCTATAAGCTTTTTATTGTTGCACTTTATTGCATTAAGAAATACCAAAACTTTTCTAGAATGCCATTAAAAATGCACTGTAGGCCGTGTCAAAATATTTATAGGTTTTGTAATAAAATTGTGCGTTCTTTGGTACATAACATGATTGGCCGATAAGTTGTAACCACCTCTTAAACTCTGACTTTTTATTGAAATATAAAGGAAGTATGTAAAAATATTGTTAAATGTAAGGTTCTATCGAGCGTATTGACTGAAAGGTTTAAGCCCACCGTCAATAAACTGATTGGACCAGTAGCTTTAGGTCTGGAAAATCAATAACTGACCAGATATTCACCAGTCGCCAAATCGTGGAAAATACCGGTGAAAAGCGGATCGACACCCACGAAAAGGAGATGTCTTTATGCCGCTATGTCTGAATTTAGAATCCCCGCAAAACTAATATGGCTGTGTAAAGTGAGCTCCCAAAAGCTCCCTCATCGCTAAGGACCCCTCCGAGCCGTTCGATACCAAACTAGGTTTCATATAACGCGCTTCCCTATCGTGCGACTTCTTCAATCTACTCTTGTAGAATTCGAGCTGCAAATATGAATAGAGAATGTACAATCTTCTTAAGAGTGTACAACTGCTGGCCAATGATGTTGATATCCAGACTTCGGACGCAACAAACTTCCGACATGCCCTGACCGCTATTCAAAGTGGAGCCCAAAAACCTTTACCGACTCCCTCTCAGTGAATGGCATAGTTAGAGTCAAACTTCCACCCATTGCACGCGAATCGAGTTGTCACGAGAATCGAAAGTGATTCTTGCACAGCTTGGTTCTGGGTACTGTAGCAGGTTAAATTCCTGCTTATCCAGAATCCGACATACACATTTGTTGTATACATATGTTGCAAGACAAGTTAAAATCTATTGGGAAAACAGAGGCAGGGAAATTTTGCCTCATCGGCTTTATGCTCCAGACTTGTCATTTCTGACTACCATTTATTTCAGTGGTATTAAAAATTCGTTGGGGGAGGGGAGTCCACAAATTCCCAGAGAGATGGTGAAGTGTTATAGCATTCCATTGGCAATGCTTTGGATAAATTTTTCTTATTCGGAGCATAATTACATTCGTTCGGGTCCTTTTTTCCAAAAATTGAAACAATTCATTTAAAAAAATTACCTTTTTAAAGATTTTTTTTTTTAATTTGATTGTAGTTTTATAATAATACGAAATATTTCTCAAATCAACTTACAGGGTTTGTCCGGAAAGTAATAGGACTGATTTTCTTTTGCCGCGACTGTACTTCGGGCGTTTGCGAAGCGACTGGATTCGGTAGAGGACGTTCCTAGAGAGTCAGGACAAACATTTTCGCGCGACGTGTTTCCCAACATGCAGCTTTCGTTAGAGCAGAGGTAGGCGATTAAATTCTGTGTAAAACTCGGTAAATCTGCATAAGAGACGTTTGATATGATCAAGTAGGCTTATCTAAATGCTGCTTTAGCAAAAAGAGGTGTGTTTCGGTGCCACCAAGTCTTTTGGGAGGGCCGGGAAGAAGTGGCTGATAAAGACTGTGTGATTTCCACAAGCACCGACAATGTGACTCGTGTCCGCAAAGTTTGGAACTGAAACCGTCGACCGTCGGAAGTTGCACCACGACAACGCTCCGGTTCACACGGTCTATCTAAACAAGGCCGGCATGCAAACGATTCCGCAGCCGGCCTACCGTCCAGATATAGCTCCCTCGGACTTTTTTCTTGTTTCCTTGCCTGAAAAAGCCGATGAAAGGCAAGCATTTCGAGATGGCGCAGAGGATCTAAACAGCATGCACCTTGGCTCTCAAGGATATTCCGGAGAATGCCTTCCGTGATGCCTCCCATGCTTAGAAATGGCGCTGGCAGCGCTGCATCGACGCATAAAGAGCCTTTATTGAAAGTTTTTAAAGAATTGTAACGATTGGTTCAATAATTTTTTTTAAATCGACTCAGTCCTATTACTTTCCGGACAAACCCTTTAAGACTTATTACAATTTTGTCTTTTAGTATAGTTTAATTGGTCCACTGTGCAATGCCGTGTGCGTAAGCGCCGCCACAGCGGTACTGCACGCGTACTGGACATGTGCCATCGGCAACAACAATGCCAACCAACGCCAAAAACAATACAGTTCTGCTAGTTGTTGACGTTGTTGTTGCATATGCAAATCAAAGAATTGCAACAGCAATCATTCATTGTCAGTAAAATTCATAGAAGATATTCAAATAGAATTTGTGCAATGTGTTTTTCTGGCTTTTCGAGAATTTAAGTTTTTATTTTTTTGAATGTGCGTTGGTTGTTGCCGCTGGATAAGCATTTGAAACGTGCAATGCGAATAATAGTGAGTAAGCGCATTCATGCATTTTTATTTTATGGTTGTAAGTATGTACAAACATATATATTATACATTTGCCGACCGGACTGCCTGCCTGCCCAGTGCTGAGGCCTTCATTTGGTAGAATGCAATGAACTTTGGCGCGTTTCCGTGCATTACAGACATCAGAAAATCAAAACGCAAACCAAATTTAAATATTTATCAATTGATATGTGTATGTATATGTTTATTAATATATATAAATATTAACATGTTGAACTTTTTTCATGCTTAAGCATTTATTTCGCTTATATTTGTGTATGTATGTATGTATGTTTATCAAACGAAATTGATATGTCAAAATGATAAAATTAAAGCGTATACTCGTAAAATAAATTAAATCAAACGATCAAAGCAACTGCAAAAATCGACAAAACAATAGTGTGTTAATTTTTTTTTTTACTTTTAGACCTTTGTTTTGCTACTCCATTTGTAACAGTGGCGATTTCTTGCGATGCTATTGTTATTGTTCATCGTTTGACGTCAATTGAATTATATATGTATGTATAAATATGTACATATGTGCCGATACATACATATTTAAAAAAGTTTTCTCTTGTGGCCACTGAACTGGAGGGTACTGGAAATGAAGTAAAGCAAAATACATACTATACAACAGAAAAAAACCGAAAACTCATCGATAGGTTATAAATTGCGTAGCGTCGTAAGAGTTGGCGGTCATCAGTGCCTAGGGCCGATATCAGTATTATAAAGATTATTGATTATTACTAACAGGCGTGTGGCTTATTCTGTAGTTAAACTGTCAGCGTTAAATCGCATCAAAATTACCCATAATAAAGGGTGATGCATTTTGAGTTTGCTTACTTTTTTAAAAGTAAAACACAGATACTTCATATTTAATGGGGAATGTTTATTATCATTCGAAGTAACATTCTTTGGCATTTGTTTTCAGAAGATTTTTTTTTTTAACAGTTTAAAAGTCAGATACTACGTCTCAGGTGGTCCATCCGTTGGGACCAATTTTCGATGACTAGTTGGGCCATTTTGACTAGTAGCCGGGAAACGAAATACGTGATGTTTTGCTCCAAGGCCTCAATCGAAGCGGGATTGTCCGCTTAGACTTTAGACTTTACATATCCCCACGGGGAAAAGCCCGAAACGTGAAATTATCTAATCACCGAAATCCAATATATCTATTGATTAATGCGATGTATGGGAAGGGGCGTCTTCTTGTTGAAATCAAATGTCGCCGAGATCACGAGCTTCAATTTCAGTCATCAAATAGTCGGTTGGCATGGCGCGATAAAGGTCGCCATTGACGGTTACGTTCTCATCGGCACCATTTCACCAGCCCACAAACCATAGCAAACCGTTGGAAGAACAACGGCACTTTGCTTGTTTACATACCCATTGAGCCAGAAAAAATTTGGCGTCGGATCTTCTTGGAATTTTTCAAATGCCCATAGAGCGAAGAGATGATGTCGGGAAGGTCGAGCGGCTTCAGTTGTTGCATAATCTATATTTTGTACGCTCTTAGTTTAAGATCTCGACGTAAAATGCATCAATAAATTCCATACGTCAGTCCTAGTTGATGCCTATTGCACCAAATCCACTCTCGACGGCGATTGAAAAAAGTACGTCTAATTGGATCTATGCCAAAAACCGTCCGGCAGTCTTTTCGAAACCGTATTAGTAAAAAGCACGCGTCGGGGCCATTGCATTTGATCTTGGTGATCTTGCATGTTCTTGATGCTTTCCACCTCATTTTGGTCCGCTTCTCTCCTTTCCCTTCAGAAATTTCATTTCGTATTGTTTATAGCGATTTGCGTAATTTCTGTTCCATTTCGGTAGCCAGCCGGATGGGTATTTTTGGAAATTTCAATGATGTAAGACCTTAATCGCCTCTTGGCTATCGACGTTACTTTCATTGTAAGCTACTGCAATTTTCTCAAACCGAAATATCTTAAAATTTTTGACCTATTGAACTCATTCAGATTTTGAGCAGTCTTCTATCAGTGGTTATTTTATGAAAGGGAAATCAAAAAAAAAAAAAAAAAATTATATTCTGCATTCGTCGACCCTCTTATTTCGATCAAAAATTGATTTATCGAGTTTCAACGTGGTTCGAGTCGTGCCGTTATGGATAATAACTAGACTAAAGTCCACGATCTCGTATTAGCATACCACCCATTGAAGATGCACGAGATCGCTGAGACAGTAGTCATCTCAAACGACTGGATGAATTATATCCTTTACAAAATAGTGAGAAAGAGAAAGCTGTAGGCGCGATGTGCGCCACATTTTCTCATTCAGAACGAAAAGCGTTACCAATCGATCACCTGACAGCGCAATCTGCACGAGTTTCTCTATCGTTTTATAGCCGCTGCCGAAAAATTAATGGACTGGAATACATCGAAACAAATCAATCTTAGAAATAGTGGACTTCACTCAGCAAACCTACTACGAACAGGCGAAAGCCGCCGGAACTTACAAGTTGTGATCTATATTAAGGGAAAATCAATCTCAGAGTTTTACCATGCCGAACCATTGGCCATAACGCGGAAGTAGCAACATAACAGCTTCTCGAAAAATATTCGCCATCTACCTGCCTGTGATCTTCTTGATCGATTATTCGATCTAAAAATTTTACCTCCCAAACAGGGTTTCCCTCGAGGCTTAATCATTATTTGAAGTAGCTCGTTGATAACGGCTACATACAATTCAATTTTTTGAGACTGATATAAATTTACGCCCCTGACAGATTACACGTATCACAGATATATTATATTCTGCAGCAATAAATTTATATGATACGTCAACAATATTAATATATAACACGTATATTATTTGAAAATCGATAAGAAATTGATTTCATGTGATTTCTTCAAAGTCGAAATCGAAAGAGTCCATAAAAACTGATAGCGAGGGATACATGGTAAAAAATTCCAATTAAATCTCGAAATCTCGGTCAAAATTTACAATATCGACTTAAAGATTGATAGATTAGCACATTTACGTGGCTACATGAATTGCGAGTAATATCCGTTAGACGGTTTTATCAGGCGACGCAACGTCGAAAACGAAGTGAGTTTTCCACGGTTATAATTCATTGACAATCATGGTATACCATACAATGGTAAATCGTCGGTAATACCAATAATATCACTTTAAATTCTACTATAAATACGACCCCGAAGAACTAGCTAAAGCTATTCGCTTACGCGATCTTACGAAATGTCGTTGAAATTTAGTCTAATCTTGGCACTCTGCCTCGCGGCAGTGGCCCTAAACAGTGCTGAACGTGCGCGTTATGACAACTATCGGGTGTACCGTGTGACCGCATCCAATGCCGCGGAATTGGCTTTCTTGAAAAATATGGAAGACACAAGTGACTCGCTCATCTTCATGGAGGGTGTACACTCAGTGGATCGTGATATTGAAGTGGTCGTAGCGCCACATAAGATACCCGACTTCCTGCAAGCTATGGGCGATAATGAAATCGACTATGTGCTTTTGGAAAGTAACTTGCAGGCACAATTAGATCAAGAAGATGAAGTGCAAATTAAGGGACGTGCTGATGTTTATGGTTGGACTGCATACCAAACACTAGATGATACCTACAATTGGTTGATTTCATTGACTAAATTGTATCCAGGCGTTGTGACACTGATTGAAGGCGGCAAGACCTATGAAAAGCGCTCTATTTTGGGTGTTAAGATTTCCTACAACAACGGTGAAGCGGAAAAGCCGGGTATCTTTATTGAGGCTGGTATCCATGCACGTGAATGGATCGCACCAGCAACAACTACATATATCATCAATCAATTGTTGACATCTGATGATGCAACTTTACAAGATTTGGCAAAGAATTACGATTGGTACATCTTCCCACATGCCAATCCTGATGGCTATGTTTATACTCACACCACCGATCGTTTGTGGCGTAAAACACGTCAACCACATGGTACCTGCTATGGCGCCGATCCCAACCGTAATTGGGACTTCTACTGGGGTACTGTCGGTATTAGCACTAACCCTTGCTCTGACACATATGCCGGTCCAAGCGCGTTCTCTGAAATTGAAACTAAATCGTTGGCCAACTATATTGAATCGTTGAAAGGCAAAATTCAATTGTATGTCTCATTCCATGCCTACTCACAGTATGTGTTGTATCCTTATGGTCACACTTCAGAGCTTCCCGACAATGCCGCAGATTACAAACGTGTCTTCGATGTCACTGTGGATGCTATAAAGGAGCGTTATGGCACCAAATATACTGGTGGTAATATTTACGATGCTATCTACCCTGCTTCGGGTGCTAGTGTAGACTGGGCGTACGCCAATGCCGGCGCTCGCATGTCATTCTGCCTTGAATTGCGTCCGGGCCCAAATTCTGTGCTTACAGGTTTCAGGCTGCCTGCTGATAAGATTATTCCCACCGGCGAAGAAACTCTGGATGGCCTTGTGGCTATGATTAGCGAGGTTAAAGATTTGGGTTATTTTAAGTGATTTAACGAATACAACTTGTAACTAATAAATATAAAATTACAAAAAAATGTGTGTATGATACTCCTAGTGGAACGTTTTCCAAAGAATCTCATCAGTTATTTGATTAGGAGAGTATTTTTGGAAAATATTTTACAAAAGTGTTTAATAGATATAGAATAAGATGAATTAGAGGGTACTTGGCCCTACTCTGATATAAGATTGAACAAAAATATCGGCTTTATATTCCATCGACTTTGCAATATTTTTTTTTCGCTTCATTTTAGGCTAGTTTCGGTTTTATGATTGATTCGCTTAGTATTGTTTGACTAAAGTGGGTGGGTAATTTTTAGAAATTGTTCACAGTTGGGGCGTAGGTTTGGGTGTGGACATATCGGTGGACAAAATGGTGACAATGCTTCTTAAAAGCAGACTGTCGCCGGCTCGTCCATCAATTGTCCGGCTAAATGAGGTCAACATCTGGGGCCCTATTCTGTATCTCGATTCGTAAATGTATTCCATTCGAAATTCGGATCTACTTTATAATTATGTGAAAGTTGTACCACCCTGTGCCAGAGTAAATACGTACAATTTTCGTTTTTGTTTTCTACAACTCAAAAGCTAACGAATATTTTATTCGAAAATCCTTGGCTTGAAAATCAGAAAATCTAGTTACAGAATATAAAAAATTCGAAGTCGAAATCTTGGTCTGAATGTGTGTGTGTGGAGCACACGTTGAGGATTGGGTATATGTCATTGCGGATTTTACAATGTACTCGGACATTAAGAATCTTTAGGAGGGGATATAGTCCGGACCTGGCACCAAGCCTTTACTACCAGTTCCTTTTTACGGCGAATGATTTTGCTGGTGAGAAATTCGCATCAAAAAAATTTACTGATTATATGACCTTCACAATGGTTTTCAAAGAGAGTGACATTAGATTAGATGAGAAGAATATCTTCAAAATGCAGCAAGATTTCAAAAAAATTGTGCATTTTTGACCTAAATCAGACGAATTTATGTATTTATATTTAGTAAATCCTTAAATTTAATGCAAAAATTTTCTTTCTTTTCACTAGACTTTATATTTGATTTCTCTATACTTTATTTATAAAAACTCAATAGGAAAATCAATGCTTCCGAATTCGAGATTTGATTCTTTAATTATAAATCTTAATTCTCTGTGACGGCTATTACAATCTTTAAGACGGTCGATTATAGCAAAGATGTCTGTTACTTGTTTAAGGATTCGCAAAGAGTTGAAGGTCGCCTTGTCACTCAAAGGAAAGTGACGAAGTGATATTAAGAGTCAATAAATAACGACTTTCAGAATTTTTTACGAAATTATCACCAAGCGTTACTCTCCAGCGAATTGTCCAAATTGTACCAGATGTTCTAACAAACAGGCAAACAGTTGTGATCCACCCTGTGCTAAAATGTCTTCAGGCGTATGCGCAATAGTTTTATGATTCTTTCTTAGTGGTGAAATTATTTTGTATCGCGTTGCTGTAACCCTTTATTTGTATTTTCTATAAATTACTATAACTGTAAGTGTTAAGTTGTAATAATGCAAGAAAAAGAAGTTAGTTGAATTTTCATCTGTCATACCATACTCTCATGTACGAATTCAACTCGATAGCTTTGTTATTGCTTTCACATTTAATTTCTTTGACAAAAGAGTAGGAGCGAGGAGAGACATGATTTTTTTTGGCACATTTTCAACCATGTACATTATTCAACATTGTTCCTTTCCAGGGCGGTACACTGATTATAATGACCATCCAATTTTTCGATACAAATTTTTTAGTACGATTTGTCCTTTGCTTCAAAGTAGACTTCAGTTTCAGGGATCACCTCTTTATTCGATGAAATTTTCTTCCTAGCAAGCAATCTTTTGAGGTTTAAGAAGAGGAAATAGTCCTGGGGGACAGATCCGGATCATACGATGGATGCAGAAGCAATTCAAAGTCTAATTCATGCGTTTTTACTATCTTTTTATTGACTTGTAACATTGCCTTGGTAAAACGGCACTTTCTATCTCTGCAAATATGGCCGTTTTTCGACGATTTTGTTCTTCAAATGGTCCAATCACGCTATGTAATAGTCGCTGTGACGGTCCTTTTTTGTTCAAGGTAATCAGTAAGCATTTTTCCATGCGCATTTTAAAATACAGACGCCATAACCATGCCAGCCGAATGTTACGTTTTTCAACGTTTTGGAGGGTGTTCATTATTTGAAATCCACTAGGCTGATTGTCGATTGGAATTCGGAGTGAAATGATGGAGCCATGTTTACTCCGTTGTCACATATCGATGCATAAACATGCATTTATTTCGTTTGAACATCTTGAAACTCGTCATCAAGTCAAGCTTTTGCGTTAACTGTATTGTTTCCCTTCAAAAAACAATATTTTATCAAAACGCAAAATTCGTTTTTATAATTTTTTTCACAATAACAAAGGTTGCCATTTTTTTAAAAGTTAGGGCTAACCAAAATCATCCATCGCCATCTATTTGTCACAGCTCCGGTATCTTCACCGTTACTAAAAATAAAAAAATTTATATAAGACACTTTAATTCGCCACATCGTTCGGTCTAAATCTGGTTTGATTTGTCATGATCAAATTGTCTTTGACTTAGCTCGAATGAAAGTATATTTTTAGCTTCACGTCTGCATAATTAAGCTAAAGTTACGAGTGTATCCTTGATGAGATCTCCACAGTCCACATCAACAACGTCACAGAACTCGTTTAAAATTAATTAAGTGTTTTTTTTAACATCAATTTAAATCGAAATAGTAATTGCTTATAAAAAAGAGGACTTGAGATGAAGTCTAGTCCAAACAAGTAAAAATGAAACTGGGATATTATATCAAAAGTGAACATAAAATATTTAAAACAAGATTTTTTTAGGGTGAGAGGACAATATTTGCTCCGTACTGTTCTAAGTGAGGGGAAAAAGAGTCTTTAGTAAATTAACAAAATTGATGTAAAGGAAACATATTCGCCTACTTTTCCTAGTTCGTTGCGGTTGGCTAAACTTATTTTTCTGAATGGTATCTTGGAAAGGAAAATTTAAAATTAAAATTTTTTCAAAACATCAACATTATAGAAAATATAATACATGATTTCGATTATACTTATGAGCGGTCAGTGTTGTTAATATCTTGCGATAAATATGCAGAATATAAGTTGGTATGCCATTTAATACATGAGCTCTCTTCGATTTGAGATTTTTCTAAACGCCGCTCTTTTTCGAAAAAATAATTTTTGTCCTCGACTTTTTAGTCGGACCCATATCGATTTTCAGCTTAAAAGATTTTGAAATTATGAAGAAGATATTGAAATAAACACCATTTGTTATGAAAACGAAAGTAATGGCAACCAGTCTGTTGTTGTTAAAAAGTATGTTGTTCCAAAATCTCTTAAAAATTAGAACAGCCCTAATCCATCCTTTTACGAGTATACTGTAGCGAAATTTGTATTTCTGTATATAGACCATCCATTAATTCAAATATAATCGTAGCAAGTAGCTTGCAATTTATTATATTTCCTGAGCGCCGGTAGAGTTTTCGATTTTATGAATCAACTTTTAAATTTAGGTTTAGGCATTTAATTACTTTATTTTAAAATTATAATATGCAGTTGTGAGTTCCATTTAGCTAATTTTATAGTTTGCCAAGAGCATAAAATTAGTTTCTAATCTATTAAGTCAAAGTTTTCAATTTGAAAGTTAGCACATTAACTTAAATAAAACCGGAACAGGTGGTAGTTGCCAATACTGTTGCAATGTGCTATCATGGGAGTATTCAGTTAGCTTTTCAAATATATTTAGAAACTGGAAAGTTGTCTCTCCTGCCAATTTTTCATGCTAGTGTTTCAGTAATTTACAATGAGTTTTTCAACGTCGATCTTTATTTGGCAATGGGTTTTCCACCTAAGCCTTCAGAAGATCCAACTGATCCGGAGCCATTTCGTTAACAACCTCTGTTATCTTATTAAGTTCTGATAGAAGAAAAAATTATACCAATACATTTTTTATAAATACATATACTTAACATTTTTAAAAGTTATATTGTTCTCTTCTACTCAATTAATAAGGATGTTATAAAGCTTAGTTATTTTCTTTTAATAAGAGAAATTATTTTGTATTTGTTGGTGTCTACGAATCGTAAAGTACTGTTTTCAAATTAACTTTAGGGTTGCATCTAAAAGCAACGTTAAAAGTGATCAAGTTTTTATATATAACCTTTATTTGATTGCTGTATCGATTCTCTCTCGAATTTATGAAAGAAATTTTTAGCCTTTAATAATTTTATTTCTAATTTTTCTTTACTGGCCTAGACACCGTTTAACAATAGCGTGCCAGTCGTTTCTTCTTTTTGCTATTTAGCGCCAATTCTAAACACATACCGAGTGCAGTGAGGTCCTTCTTCACCTGATCTCTCCAATGGAGTGGAGATATTCCTCTGCTTCCACCTGCGAGTACTGAATCGTAAACCTTCAAAGCTGCGATCTCGTCCATCCGGACAACATGACTCAGCCAGCTTAGCCACTGTCTCTTAATTCGTTGAACTATGTCAATGACGTTGTATACCTCGTACAGCTCATCTTTCCATCGACTGAGGTAGTCGCCGTTGCCGTTGCTCAAAGGACCATAAATCTTCCGCAAAACCTTTCTCTCGAACACTCCAAAGGCCGCCTCATCAGATGATGTCATTGTCCATACCTCCGCGCTATACAGCAGGACGGGAATGATGAAGGACATTTACAGTTTTTTTTTATCAATTGCCTTCTCTGTTAAAAGTAGCATGTTTTGGCGAGAGCGATTCTACGTTGGATTTCAAGGCTGATGATGTTGTTGCTGTTGATGCTGGTTCCAACATAGACGAAATTATTTATGACTACAAAAGTTATGACTGTCAACAATAACGTGCGAGCCAAGTGGCGGTACGATCACTGTTTCCTTGATGACAGGAGATTTTTGATTTGTCCTCGTTCACAACCAGACCCATACGCTTTGCTTCCTTATCTGCAGAAAGCAGAATTAACAGATATTTTGCATAACTTTACAGCGCTTTTATTTCCATTATTTTTTTAATAAATTGCTTTACTAATCTGTATCTCACGTTGCGATTTGGCTTTAAGAAGATAAGATACGAAATCTGGATTAAAAAATCTTCTCAGACATTTTTTGAAGCCTTGACTCAGTATTGCTTGAGCACGCGTGAAAATTGTGCATCAGGAAAGAAAAAATGCGACATATTTTACAGTTTTTCTTCAATAACGGCGTAAATCAACCCGAGCGACTGAAAATGCGTATTGATACTGGCGATACTCGGCGAAATATCTTGTTTTGACACTGGATGCAAAGTTAAAGTGGAAGGAGCATATACAAAGAAAAGTTGCAGAACTAAAGCTAAAATACAACAAAATAAATTGGTTAATCGGCAAGAAATCACCCCTAACAACCTCAAATAATATTTTAGACTACAATCAAACGTTAAAGCCCATTTGGGCATACGGAATTTAACTATGAGAATGCGCTGCACCATGATACATACGGAATTCAGATCTACATCGTGATCTTCACATAAAAATGGTTCGGGAAGTCATTCGCGAAACGGCATCGAAACATGCCACAAGGTTGCAAAACCACGTAAACGCTGAAGCCCGACAACTAAGAGAGACTAGAAATAGCAGGCGCAGATTGAAAAGAACAACGTTTCATGACATTCTAAGCAAATAACAAATATTATAATATTTAGTTTTTAATACAAAGTTCAGTTTTTGAAAAAAGCTTCTTAATAGAGCTTTTATTGTTTTACCTTATAAATTATGAAAAATATAATAAAATAAAATAATTTGATTAATCCAATCGAAGGGTTTGCTATGTGTTTGTTGGGACTTTTAATTCGGACCTATACTTTCACCAAATGGACAATTTACAAAAGCAATGTCCCAGAATCTGAAGCTTGGCCAACATGAGAGGATTTGCGAGAGTTTGCATTTTTTCCAGAGAACGCTAAGCCACATGCATCGATAGTGACATTTCAAAAAGTTAGTCAGGAGGTTTTTATGTATCCACCATACAGTCCGGATGCTCAAGTGATATACCTGTTTCTTGCTATTTAGAATGCTTTTGATGGCTTTTATGGTTTATGAAAATCGACTGTTCTAGTTTTTGGAAAAAATTCAAGTTCCATAAAAAAACTACATAATTTTTCGTAGCAAGTTGTTGTGAAGACAATATTTTTAGTATGTCTCTAGGTCAAATCTCTTAATTTTTAGAACATAAATACTGCGGTGGCTTCAATTTGAAAGATCTACATACCCTTTGTTGATACAAGCTTTTATTATAGTTTCTATTCAAACTAACTTTCAAATGATTTGCTAGCCACATACAATTACCATTTATAATCATTTAAAATTAGTTAAATTGCTTTGCATTACAATATTACAGTTAAACTGTCAACGGAACGCATGCTACAAATAATTTAACAAAAGTGTTTTGCATTTGCCCATTCATCATTCTCATTGTCAGCCACTTGATGCGTTACTTGGTTGTTGTAATGGCTTAATAGACCAATTTGTGTGCATGTATGGTTGTAAAATTATTTATTTTTTGATACACATTTACCCTTCAAACGAATCCACTAATTTTATACCATAAGGTGCGTTCCAAAGTAAACAGGTTGTATCTCAGAACTTTAATCTCAAAGATAACTAGTTAAAAAAAATACTTCGATCAGAAAGATACTATACCCAAACTAGACCGATGCTACGTGGAAAAAAGTTTTAGTTTTTTTGGGGACAGCTGAAGGAAGACAGTGCTATTTCTCTATGTTGTGTTGTGAAAATAGTAAATGAATAGTATCAGACACATTATTTTTAGGGAAATATGCTCAATTGACTTCATACAGTCAGCCAAAGATTTACAGATTATTATATTCTGGATCAAATAGATGTACTCCAATGGAAGGGCGAAAAGTCTTTCGGGAACTTATTTGTCTCCTCGTGCTGTCATTTGCCCCGGAACATAGTGTACTAAGTTTATCAGGAAATTTTTAACATCAAAAAGGAAACATGGGAGACCGTATAAACTAAATATGTGCATATACATATAAAAAATCAGCGTTACA